>JAJEJO010004647.1:0-96378 GCA_020662805.1 Glaucomys volans
GGAAAATTGGCATTTAAATTTTTTTACAAATTTTGTGCCTGCTGAGGATCAAACCCAGGACCTCATGCATGCTAGGCAAGCATTGTACCTCTGAGCCACATTCTTGAGAACTGGCATTTTTAATGACTTCTATTGAGAATTAAATTGGTACAGTTCTGAAAAGCAATTTCACAATATGTGATACAGGGTTAAAAAATGTTAATGTCCTTTGATCAAATAATTCCACTTTGGAGAATCTAAAGAAACAGAAAAGCAGACAAATATTTATGACATGGATATCCGTAGAATGTTGTCTGTAATAACAACACGTTGGAATTATCTAAATATCCAAAAGAGAATATTTGTAGTCACTAAGATGTGTTATTTGAAGAATAATTATATATATATACCTATATACATATGCATATATATGTATATATATCTATCTATATCTGTATACATATATATAAAGCAAATACTATAATTACATCATTAAAATACTCAAAATATACGCTCATTTTATTAGAGTCATATGCTTATATATGGTTTTAATTTCTTCCTTACGCTTTTTCTCCTATTTTTAAAGTTCCCTAATATGAGCAAATGCTACTTTAATCATAAAAACACAAATTAAATAATCAGAACATTGCTTAGCAAAATATATAATCAAAGAAAAAGTAGGTGGTACATGAAGCTACTTCATAATTGCAAATTGTTGGTAATTTCAACACAGCATCCTTCTTTCTAGGGAGAATCTGCTCCAAAGATTTGTCTACTCATCATGGTACACTCCACCCTGGGAACCTACTGAACAGTATTTACTTTCCAATTCACCTTGTTCTAAACTCTTTAGAAGCTACTGCCTTCCTCTTGACTCTCATTAGTTCACTTTTCTGAATTTAAATCTATTTTCAAAGCTTAGTTAATGGCACTCCCAGTTCCTCAGACCTATCTTTAACTTCTTCCTGTATTCAGTTTGCACTTCTGACAAGTCCCTTGGGATGCTGACCTAGATATAATATCATCTTTTTTAAAATCTGTTGTTTTAGATTTCTACTTCCCCTGATTATGGGTAAAAATATGTTCTAAAACAGGAATAATTATGCACTGCAGGTAGTTTGGGGGAGATCTTTATAGTTCAAATGTTTGAAGACCTGCCTAGTGAATAATGGAATATCATTGTTCTAAATGGTCCTAAGACTTGTGGGTAAAAGAGACAGGGAGAAAAAATTTGTCTCATAAAGAAATTTTTCTGGGGTCAAGGCCATAATTCATTGGTAGAGTATATGCTTGCCTAGCATGCATGAGGCCCCTGATCCGGTACAACAAAAACAAAAACAAACAAACAAAACCCCAGAATTTTCTGTCCATCAAAGTCTGAGAAAATATGGAAAATTGCATCACCTTAGAAATGACCAGGTTCTTGTCACTGAAGTTCAGTCTTACGTTCAGTCTTACGGTATAGGCACTTGGGGATGATGAAATATAAGTAGAAAAACTTGGGTAAAATGAAATCTATAGGGGCTTTGAACCCTGTGGAGTGGAGGGGTGGTTCACAGAGGTGCATTTAGCCCAGGTTCCTCCTTTGGGAGATTTCCTTCCTCATCAGGAACCTTAAAGAGACTTTCCCCGTGCTTCTCAGTACTCAGGCCTTTTCTACTTCCAGCCTTCCCCTGCCTTTCCCACCTTCCAGTTCCCAGATTAAATGAGTCTGATCATTTTTATAAATGGTTTATTAAATTGCAGAGCATTTTGTTCAAGACTCACTCAACAGTGAGATGATCCCACATCTGGACTGATCTACTTGATCCATGACAGCATGCTCTTCCATGGGAGAAAATGGAATAGGGGAGAGTCGATACTTTCTCTAGGTGAAGCCTCTTGTGTCCACCATCATAGCAAGTGATTAAAGGTGTCACTATTATTTTCTTTTTTGGTTTGTTGCTTTAGTGGGCTATTCAGACACCCTATGGTACAGCTCTTTCCAGCTCAGCTGAGCTCCTGACAAAATATACACTCATAATCATTCCTTAAAGAGAATTGGGGTTAGTTTTAGATTAAGGATCACATGTCATTATGAACTGTTCCTGCACCTAAAGGTACATCTTTTCCTGCTTGCTACATCCCCTAAGACACAGCAGCCCCTCACTGTATTGTCTATTACAGGTCAGTACAGCCTTGAGAGTTAGTCTGAAGTCCACTATCCGTGAATATCCATGAACTTTACTGTGCTTACACACGTGAACATGTCCATTTAAGATCCCTTTATTGCTTTTACAACTTTCCTGTTAAACATGCCAGAGCTCCTTCCAGATACTTCTCTTTCTGTCTTCATCCTCCTTACATTCAGGGTGGTCAGTGTAAGGATGATGCTGATCACACTTTAGTCCCAGTGGTGGGCATCCGACTCAAGGTGGGCCAATGAGAGGGCTCCAGCTCTATGGCCATAATGATGGCTTGGAGATGGTGGTAGAAGCCATGCTGAAACTTCCCAAGGATTTTTCTGCCAGGGCCTTGGGAAAAGGTACTTTTGCTTCTTCCAGAATCTCAAATTCTAAAGTCTGTAAGTTTAAGTGCTTCAAAACATCTTACTTGATTGAAAAAAGGCTTTTTGCTGGAATGAATAAGAAAATACTTCAAGGAAACAGAAGATAAAGAGATTGAAAAATCGAGTCTTTCGATCCAACAGTATTCAAAATTTACCTAAAGTTTGTAATTACATGAAATTTTCTTTTGCCTAAATCACTGTAAGTTGAGTTTGTGACTTGCCACCAAAAGAATTCTAATATATATATAGTACATCACAGGTGTGTGTTTGCTTAGCATAAAGTGTTCCTGAATAATTGTTAATGAGATAAGACCTAAAACATTAAGGTGCATTTGACTAACTCAATCACATATTCATTTGTTATTGTGGAGGATAAGATATGGTTGGAGGATTCGAAATCATTTATAACATAAAGCTCTGATATCTGGCTCACAAAATTCTAATGGCTATAAAATGAATATAATACCACTCTTTCGGCTAGGGAAGTAAGTGGTTCATGTCTAATTTTGAATTTTTGCCTTATTATGTACCCAAATCAGTACTTCCACAAATAGAAAATATTAATTCTCATTAGAACCCATTTGAATTCTCACAATAGCCATGATTTGTATTCATATTTAATTATATGCTACTAGAGGAGGCAAAATTGGATGCAGCAGAAATGGGATCCTGTTGAATCCTGAAGAGGTCAGAGAGTCTACAACAATGAGAGAAGAGTCTGGTAAAGCTGGAAATGGGTAGGTGCCTGAACTGCCCCATATTTTTACCTCCTGAATATATTACAAGGCATACACAGGGCTGTGGTTTTCCTTGGCCCTGGCTTCCTAGTGAAAGTGAGGCTTCTCTGACTAAACACACATATGTGCACACACACACAGACACACATGTACACACAAACTTTAAACACACACACATACACACACACACACACACACACACCCTGTTCATAGCTCCTTAAATACCAGGAAGTTATTGGACACATTTATTATCCAAATAAATAGAAGTATGATTCACGAAGTTACCAAAGTGTTAATGTGCCTCCAGATTCAGTCCCAATCCATCTATCCTCTTTTGCTCACTTGAGGACTTCAACATCTTTAAAACAGATGGGAAGTCCCTATCCTAAATTTCTGATGGCTGTCTTATGTATTTTATACACAAATCTGCATTATTTTTTCCCACATGCTGCTGGGAGAAAGGAAAACGTTTGAAGAAGCTTCAGTAATGTCCTGATTCCTCTGGTTCTTGCATTAATTAATCTCCATCAAGGTTTTCAGTAGATCTCGGTTCTGAAATCCTGCAGAGTATCAATGTCACCTGAGAGCTCCATTGTGAGTCTAGGTGTGGAAATGCTTGTCACTCAATGTGTGTTCTGAGGACGAGCAGCCTGGCATCTGCTGAGAAATTTTAGGAATGGCCAAAAGAACTGGTCCCCCTTTTTCCATTTCTATTAGCCAATCTGCTGGCTTCTATTTAATTAAGAACATTATGTGGTACACTTAAATTTGATTTATTCTTCATCTGTAACTTACATCAGATTTCAAATCCTGCTCTAGATTACAAGCAAAAACAAATAAGACTTCAAACATTGTTTAGATTTAGTTTTATATATTTAAATTTTTCCATTGACATAGTTAATGTACATATTCATGGGGTACAATGTGATTTTTGGGTACACACAGACAAAGTGCAATAATCAAACATTTATCATTTTTTTGTGGTGAAACATTCCAAATCCCCTTTTCTAGCTATTTTGAAACATACAAGGTATTATGTTAACTATACTCACATAGCCTCAAAACTTTTTAAGGGTCCCCTTGGATGTCACATCAGCTTTATTTTCAGAAAAGCGTTCCCCATAAGCCTCACCACGGGAGTGTCCCGAGCACCATTTCTCCTCCTGCAAGTCCTGCCCTTTGCTTCCTCCCCGGGTTTTACTTCCAAAGTTGTTTGATCTTAGCTGTGACATTGTCATTCATCTCCTGCCACCTCACTTTTTAAAAATACTTCCTTTGACAGACTTTCCGAGCTCTTTTCCGCCTTTCATCTCCTTTTCTGGCCAGCTTTAATTTCGGATACCATGGAGGCCCCATTCTCTGTAGGCTCTCAGTCTAGCTGCAATGATCTAAATTTCATTTCATGGGAAGTGCCTGCCAGTATCCACTTTCCTGGCTATTCCTACCTGACTTCAAAATGTCTAACTAGAAGGGGAAATTCATCAATCGTTGGGACATTTTATCTTCCCACTGCTGATGCCTGGTGGTACTCAACCCACCTTCTTAAGGACCTTCAATTTTTCACTTTCCATCTGGATATTTTAAAGTTACATAGATGAGGCAGATTGAAAACGCCAAGGCAGAGGTCTCCTTGTCATAATGATAGTGGTAATGAGCAAGCAATGACAGAGCAGGAGGATTGTTATGAATGAATTTTGCCTCCGTTTCTCCATTTCCTCAGTTCCTAAAACCTCACTGCCATTCTCTTTCAGTCACATCTCTCATGATCAGCCCCTGGACCACGCCATCATCAGGAATCATCCACCTCCAACACCCTGAGTGCCATTTCCTACTCTCCAATCAAAATCTTTTACCTGTCAGTTTCATGTTTCCTCATTCGTGCCTGTTGACCTTGCTCCAGACTGAACCAACCAGAACACAAGCTCAGCCTTTCAGTAGTTCCACAGGAAATGAAATTACCTAGCGGGGGGAGGGGGGCATCATTTCTGAGGTCATGACTGAAGATTTGTGGAATCGCAGAAAAAGGTCACATCACACACGGTAAGTGTTACTGCTCTCCTCCGTCCAGATCTCCCCCAAGAGATTTTCTCTCCACACTCCTCATACCTGGCACTTCACCCATGGACTCCACTCTCAAACTCCCCTTCTGTTCCCAACCCTTATGCAAATCTTCTCCCATCAAAACCTGTGTTAATATCTAATACGCTGGAACATTTCGGATACACAAGAAAACATGGGAGTAAGAGATAAGACCAAACAGAAAAGAATATGGAGCAATGGAAGATCCAAAGGAAGAGGGTTTGAGAATGAATCCACTTGAAATCCAGGTACATAAGCATTGTTTATACCTAGACACCAAAGCTTTCTGAGGATGTATAAGTCAATTGTCTAATAAACACAGATAGAAAAATCCTAATCAAATACTATCCAATAGAATTCAGAGAGACATATAAAGTGTAATACATCGCAGTCAAATATGGCCACTGCAAGAATGTCAGGCACCACACAAACACAGAAAGACAAAACTAGCAAAGATCTATATCTGAAGAGATCTGGGGGAAAGTTTTGTTAAAATTCAACATGCTATTGCAGAAACTCTTAGTGGACTAAGAGTAGAAGACAATATCTCCAATTTAATAAAAAGTCTCTATAAACATCAAGACTAACTGAAACACCAAAAGTTTATGCTTTGAAATGAAGAACAAGAATACCAGCCAGTACCACTTCAATTCAACACTCTGCTGGAGGTTCTAGCAAGTACAGAAGTCAAAACAAGAAAAGGATTATAAATTAAGGGACTCAAGGGAAAAAATTAAACTATCATTATTTGAGAATGATTTGTGTAGAAATGTGTGGAATGATTGTGTGTAGAAAGTCCCAAATAATCTACAGAGAGATGGTTAGAACTAATAATAAAGAAGTTTAACATAAAAATCTGCAAAACTCAATTGCATTTCACAGAACTAGAAAAAACAGTGCTAAAATTCATTTGGAAGAACTGAAGACCCAGAATAGCCAAAGCAATTGAGAGCAAGAAGAGCAATACTGGAGGCGTCACAACACCTCATCTCAAACTATACAACATGGTAACAGTAATAAAAACAGCACGGTGTTGGTGCCGAAACATACATGAAAATAAATGGAATAGACTAGAAGGTGCAGAGACAAATCCACATTGATAAACCACCAGATACCCAACAAAGATATCAAAAATATATGTTGGAGAAAAGATACACTTTTTAACAAATGGTGTGGGAAAACTGGATATCCATATGTAGAAGAATGAAACTATCTTTTACCCTGTACAAAAGTCAACTCAAAGTGGATCAAAGATCTAGGAATTAGACCAGAAACCTTGCAGCTGCTAGAAGAAAATGGACCAATACTCCAACATATTGGTGCAGACACCGACTTCCTTAACAAGACCCCTAAAGCTTAAAAAATGCAACCAAGAATTAATAAATGAGTGGGTCACCATCAAATTAAAAAGTTTCTGCACAACAAAGGTAACAATTAAGAATGTAAAGAGAAACTACAAACTGGAAGAAAATCTTTGCCAGCTACTCCTTTGACAGGAGATTAATATCCAGAATATAAAAAGAACTCATAAAGTTTAACACCAAAATAACAAATAACCCAATCCATACATGGGCAAAATAACTAAATAGACATTTCTCAAAGGAAGAAATACAAATGACCAACAAAATATGAAAAAATATTCAACATCCCTAGCAATCAGGGAAATGCAAATCAAAACTATATCAAGATTTTATCTCACTGCACTTAGAATATCATTCATCAAGAATACAAATAATAATAAGTGCTGGTGAGGATGTCAGGGGAGAGGTACACTATATATTGTTGGTGGTTGGTAGATTAGTACAACCTCTCCTGAAAGCAGTATGGAGATTCCCCAAAAGTTAGGCATGGAGCTACCATATGACCCAGCTATCCCACTCCTTGGTATTTATGCTGAAGAACTAAATCAGCTTCCTATAGTGATACAGGCACATCAATATTTCTAACAGCACAATTCACACTAGTCAAGTTGTGGAACCAGCCCAGGTGCCCATCAACAGATGAATGGATAAAGAAAATCCACACAATTGAGGTTTTTTTCACAATTGAATTTTATTCAGACATCAAAGAAGAGTGAAATTATGGCATTTGCTGGTAAATGAATAGAACTGGAAATATCATGATAAGTGAAATAAGCCAGACTCAGAAAGTCAGGGGTCAAATGTTTTCTCTTGTATCCAGAAATTAGAGCAAAATAAAGAGGAAAAGTTGGGATGGGGGGTCTCATGATAATAGAAGATCAATGGAGGAAAGAAGGGGATCTAGAAGGAGGGAGGAGGGATGGAAAAAGGGAGGAACTGGAGAATGAAATTGACCAAATTATGCTATGTACATATAAAGAGATACCACAGTGAATCCCACCTTTATGTATATCTACAAATCGCCAATTAAAAAAACAATAAATAAACAGAAGGAAGACCAGTACAGTGTAGGAAGGGAACAGCAGGAGGCAGGAAGGGAGGGAAAGAGGAAGTACAGGGAATTGAAATGAAGGAAATTATATTCCATGCATACACATATGATCATGTCAAAAAGAACCCCACTATTCATATAACTATAATGTAGTAATAAAAACATTTTTAAAAATCAATTGCATTTGGCCATTTGACCGTGTCAAAAAACAAATAAGCACTTACAGACCAAAGGGGCACAGGAGGCAGCTGACCAAAATTTGAGGCAACATGAGTCTTGAAAATAATAATGACAATAATTAAGTGAAAAGTATTTAGTAAAAATCTGTAAGTTTGATGTCTGTGTGAGAGACACACACACATGCAAATGCACCCACACAGAAAGAGAGGAGAGATTTAATAATAAAACCATCTGCAAGGCTCACCGGGAACCTTGCAGGAAACATGGAGGGGGGGCACTTGCTGGGAAATCCCTCTGTAGATGCTGCTAAGTTCTCAGAGAAATTGCCCTCAAGGCTGCTGTGCAGCTTGTAGGTGTGAATACCACTGTGCACCACTGGGGCAGGATGAGAGGAAAACAGCGGAAGTCCTGCCTGCATGGACAGCAATGAAGGTTTCCAGTGCCAAGCCTCCAGGGGCAATAAGAGTAAATGGGCCAACCCCAGGGGGACAAGAGGGACACACAAATGACCGTGATGGTAGAAGCCAACCACCATGTTGACCACGATTTATTAGGAAAATGCTTCCCAACACCAAGGACTAACTTGTGAATCCCTCTATGCACTTATTTACTTAAAATGAATGTCATTTATCACATTGCCTTCTGAAAATATTTGGAGCTATTAATTAAAACCCAGGTAAAACATCCTCATTAAAAATAACCAGGAAAGCCAGGCCCAGAAGTGCACTACTATATTCCCAGAAGCTTGGGAGGCTGAAGCAGGAGGATTGAAAGTTCAAAGCCAGATGCAGCAACTTATTGAGGCACTAAGCAACTCAGTGAGACCCTGTCTCTAAATAAAAGAAAAAAAGGGCTGGAAATGTGGCTCAGTGGTTGGGTACCCCTTGGTTCAATTCTCTGGCACCAAAAACAAACAACAAATCAAAACAAAACACACACACATACACACACACACACACAAAACAGGAAAATATATTTTTAAGAGAGAAGGGTAGATGTGATCAGAATAAATTGGTTACTATAGTTGATGACACCATCTACTGCCAAGACTCTTGGCCCAGGCCAGTGACCAGAGGACAGGCCAGTCAGAGGGGGCTTGCTGCTGAGGGTCCCAGGCAGATGCAACTTCTCTTATATCCCTGGGCTTCCCTTCTCCTCCATAAAGGTAGTGAGAATCACCCAATGACATAAAGGTCATTTTTAGTTCTAGATTATTGCAATTCATCCTTGATTATGATCTGTATTTTTAAATGTCCCAGTTCCTTGGGAGAAGATTTGGTTTTTCCTGGAATTGGTTTGTAGGGGGAATTTGTCACAGCATTCTTCATGTGAAGAACATCAGGTAACTCAACTGACAAGCACTTCCTACAATTTTGCAAGTACAGAAATGTGCATTACAAAGCTTTCTTTATATCTTTCCACTGTAAAACTTGAGGACAAAAAAACTAAGGTAAGTTCAGTGCTTCCTAAAAGTTTGTTGCAGTAGTACTTAAAGTTGCAACCTGAAAATTTTTAAAACTAGAGGAGTGGGGTGGGGAGGGCAGCTTCCTGGAATCAAATAAGGAGGAAAATGTACTGCTTATCAAGACATAATAAGGATAGGTGCTAAACTTTTTCAAACCCAGATTTTCTCAAAACTTTTCATTTGCATCAAACCAATTCATGCCTAATATAACTAGTGTTCTGAAGAACTCACTTTTCAAAATGCTCATGCTCCATTTCTCTTTGGAGCATTATGTTCAAGAGCTTTGACTGTAAAAGTTGCCTCCACCTTCTTATCCTCCCACTCCAATGGGACTTTTGGTTTCTCCACTCTAATGAAACGATGCTTATTGGCATCCACCTTCATGCTCTCCACCCCTGGATTCGTGTCTGAGCCCATCCTCCCCAGCCAATGAACTGAATCCAGCAAGGGCTGCTCCTGTATTCTGAAAGCAAGTGCTTCTCAGATCATTCCTCCCAGTGTGCTAGATTTTTCTCTTCTACCACTGTCCTCCTTTGCATTCTCTTCTCTTTTTGCCCCTGTTAGACTTCTAAATGGGAGTTTCTCTGTGCACTAGTTCTCATTTCTTCCCCCTTCCCCTAATCTTTGCCTTCCCCATAGTGTTAAAGGCCATCTTTTGCACTGACCGTTCCACAATTGTATCTCCAGCCCTTCTGTCTTTATCATATCCTGCTCCCCTTCTCTCTAACCCTTAGAATACACTTCATGATTTCCCACTTGCTTTAGACTTGCTGCTTCCTGTTCCTAAGATACTCTTCCTGTGTCTCTTTCTTACTGCTTTATTTGACATCCCAGATATAACTTCTTCAAAAAGGCTGTCCTGATCTTCCCATCTAGCACATGTATCCTGCCAATCATTCTCAATCATATACCCTACTGACTTCCTGTATGCACCTGTTACAGGCTGTCAGCATTTTGCTTATGTATTTGTTACTTTGTTGGTTAGTTGTCTTGCAAGCACCAAGAATGCAGAACCACTTCTGTCTGTTCTGTCTGGCAGAGTGCCAGGATCACAGCAGGTGCCTGATAAATTTGTTGAATGAATGAATGAATTAATGTTGTTCTTCTTTATTCTTAAGCTAATAGAGTCCTCTGGCACTGTTTGGTTGTTGTTGCTGTTGTTTTGGTTTTTGTGATCTAAGCCAAAGAACAAAACAATTAAGAAAATAGTTAACAGAGCTCTAGATGCTTCTCTGAAGGATCAAATCCTCAAGGGAAGAACTGAATAGGAGTCAATTCCCAGCACACTTTGAAGAGTTCCCTACATATCAATTCTGGCACATTATATTTTCCAAAGATGGTCACAAAAATACTTCCCATTCTATATAACTCTTCTTACAATGTGACTTTGATGCTACTTCTTTCAACAAGCAGGGGTCTGTATCATACCCTTCTCGAATTTGGGCAAGCTTGTAACTAGCAGAAATGATACTGTGTCTTACAAATTGCCTTGAGCAAAAAGCACTTGGTTCTCTGGGGCAACCTGTTTCTGCAAAGCAACTATATGCAGAGGCCACGTTTAGATGTTCTGTACAACAGCCTCAGTTGTGGTCTAGACAAGGCCAGTATCAACACCAGGCATGCGCATGAGGAAGTTTCTAGGTGAACACGGTCCTCCTGTTGTCAAGTGGACTCCAGTCTCTCAGCTTCCTAATTGGAGTCCTTATCACATTACAGAGATAAGCTATCCACAGATCTCTTCCATCCAAATTCTTGACCCACAAAATCTGCAAGCATAATAAAAAAATAAATTAAAAAAAAAGACTGATGTTTGGGGTTTTGTTGGAAGTAAGTAAAACACCACTGCTCTTTATTGCTATTTATAAAAGATTTCAAAGTTCTCAGTAGCAACTAGATAAGTGGCAACATTGACACAATTAAAAATTTGCAGCTAGACCTATGTTTGGAGACTTGCTGCAGTGCTCTCCTGCCAGCCCACACAGGCTGGCAAGTCCCACTGGTGGGCAACTTTTCCCATATGACCACGTTGGGAACATCCACACGATGGAAATTGGCAAACACTACAAACCATGGTTTTCCTGTCCCCCTGCCATCCAGAGAATTGGCTGACCAGCATGCCATTCAAAATATGCGGCTTCAAAACTTGATGCTATTTTTGCGTTATTGCAAAAAAGGTGGGGTTTCGGAGCTTGGCTTTACCATCAGGTGCTCCACCCAGACGGCTCTAAGGACTTTCTAAGCCTGAGACTTTTCATTTGATTTCCCTGCTCTTGGTATTCTCTTCAGGGACTTATGCATGGACTGTCCAACCCAGTAGTGTCCCTGACACAAGATTATAGGCAGAGGTGGAGAAAGCCCAGATGTTCTACAAGGGGCTGAATGTCCCCATAATTCCCCAGGAAAGAGGGATTTTTTTTTTCCTCTCTTCACTTAATGTGTGTCCATGAAAAGCTCCCCTGCTGGCCACAGCTGGGCCACCAAAATCATGGCCACCAGGCTGAGCCCTGCTGCGGTTGCAGATGGTGAGGCACAGCAGGTGCCTCATACTGCTCTCTGCAGTGACTGAGGGCCACACGTGAGACAGACATGCTCAAAAGGAAGAATCAGGCCCGTGAATGGATCCTTTCATAAAGCCTTGTGGAATCGAATCATTAAGTCGATCTCCTAGCGCGTAAGTGGCACTTTCTGCTGCCACTTTAATAAATTACATCTCCAGTGTATTATTTGCATAGCTATTAAATATCTTTGTTATTAGGATAGGAAATTGGGCAGCAAGGGAAGAAGAATCAAGCTCTGTGTTAGTCTAACACAGAGGGAATGGGCTTTTATTCATTTAAACTAGAGTTTGGGGAAGAAACATTTTAAACTCATTAGCATTCTGCTCCTCACAATTTATGGTACAAATGTATTTAGATATGGACAAATTAGCACAGAGTTATCATGAGGATGTTCATCAAAGTATTGATGGAGTACATTAACAGGTTCGTGATTTAAAATGTGGCAATCCATTCAATGAAATTTTCAAAATAAAGATCTTTTTTTAAAAAAAAGAGGCAGAAAACATTTTAAATGTTCTCACCACAAAAATGTATTTGAGTTGAAAGATGTCAGTTAGCTTGATTTAATCATGCCACATGTATGTATGTATGTATGTGTGTGTGCGCGTGTGTGTATGTATACAGTAATGTTACTTTGTCCTCCATAAATATACAGTTTTAATTTGTCAATATACAACAAAATTTGAAAAGGAAGCAGATCTATATGTATTCATATAGGAACAACTCTAAAAGACATTAAGTGAAAAGATTGAGGCAAAGCCCAGGCACATTGCAAATGAGTGAAAAAGAATACATTCATATATGTGAATGAATATGTAGAAAATATCTAGAAGAATGCAGAAAAAAAACTGCTAGAGGGAGTAAGGCAAGTGGAATGAGAAATTTGGAGTGGAAAAGAGCCCTGCTTTGTGTCACATGCACTATTTGAAATGTTTTACCATATGCATGTGTTTTAAGCTGAACAAATCACATTGCCAACTCATAATAACATAGTGTAATAAAAGAACTTAATTTGTGCTAAAAGATTGAAATTCTTTTAGACCATTTTGTCCTCTTCACTTGTATTGTCTTTGAGAAGACCTGGTTATTCCATCTTACTACCCAGTTCACCCCTACCCTAAGTAACTCACAGAGACATTTTTCCAAATAAAGATTAAGTCTGTTTTGTTTGTCTCTGTGCTTCTAGCAGAAAGGACAAGATGGTTTTCACCCCCAGGAGCAAAATGGGGGCAAATGAACAATTGTGTCAGCTGGTGGTAGTTCTAGTTCTGTAAAAAAAATAAATAAATAAAGTGGGAGAGAGAAAGGGAAGTGTAAGTTTTAAAAAGTAGTAAGGGAAAGTTTTATTGATAAGCTGATATTTGAGTAAAGAGCATATAGCAAAGCAAAGCACGAGGCTACTAGGTGGAGGAGATTTCCAGACAAATGAGTAGCAAGTACAAAGGCCCTGCAGAAAAGGGTGCTTGATTCAACAATGTGCTGGATTATTTTAAACTTTACATTTAAATGTGCACAGATCATCCCTGAACTTGACACAAGAATTCAATATAATAGATTTGATCTACTTCATCATTTTGTTCATTGCTAAGGTTAAAGACATTAGCCAAAAGAAAAAGAAAAATGATCTTACTATCTCAAGCAAATGGGGATTACTGTTCTAAAGGAACTGGATTAGGTTTCATCGAATAGTCCAAAAGAATTGGAGTGACTGGCCCATGAAAGTCAGGGTGATTCTTCTGAGAATGGAAGTTGCTTCTTAACCAGAATTTGCTGATGACCCCAGGCAAAAAGAATGATTGAGTCTCCTTTTATAGGCACTATGCCAAGAAAGATCCCATTCCACTCCTGCCTAATGGAACCATCTCTCAGTCCATACACCCATATTCAGGTTCTCATTGTTTAATTCTCAAGTCTGATTTGAGTCTGCAACCCCCTAGAATGAAATCAAGAAGTCTCTCGGGCTGCGATTGTAGCTCAGTGGCAGAGCGCTTGCTTAGCACGTTGAGGCACTGGGTTTGATCCTCAGCATCACATAAAAATAAATAAAACAAAGGTATTGTGTTCATCTACAACTAAAAAAAAAATTTTTAAAAAGAATAAGTCTTTCTACCACCTGATTCTCTGCATCTCTGACCATGGGACCAGCTTCTGCGGCATTGTGACACCACCTGTCCCACTTTCCCAGAAAGGCTACTTTGTAGGTCTCATCCTACTTGACCTCTGTATAACATCTGACCAACCCCTTTCCCCCAACTCTTGCCTGTTTTCAGCTGTCATGACATGGTTCCACTGCTCTCGAGAGTTCTTTCCTAGTACCCTGCTTCCTGTGCTCCTCCCTTAAATGGTCATGTTCCCAGGGTCTGTTTTCACTCTCCTCTCTCCTCCTGGCACTGGCTCTCACTTAGATGCTTCTAACATTCTCCCAGTGTTAACTCATAGGAAGCAAGGCTATTTCCATCCCTACCTCATAGCCACTGCCATTGCAACTTATAAATAATGTCATGGGCTAAGTGTTAAGCAGAAAACCAATAACCCAGTAGGTAATGTTAGCCATATATAGAAGGAAATACAGAGATTGTGTATGAAAAACAAAATTGATGCAATTTGTGTTTGCCCAAATTAGACTGACCAGACCTCCCACAGCAACAATTAGAGTGGGATCTTTAACTAAGAAAGCTAGAATCTGAGCATAGTTTGCTTCTCCTGGATAAAGACTTCAATGGAAGATGTGGTCAGTAGGTAGCCTAGAGAAAGAGTTATGGGCAGCCCTGTCCACATGTCCAATGTACAGACCAGAAGACAGGGAGGGCCATGTGGGCAGATCCAAGAGCTCACATCTGTCTATAGATTGCCTGAAGTAAGTAGCCTAAAACCATGGTAGTTAAGGGAAGAGTCTCATTTGTCCGGTATGTGGGTAAGAAAGAAAAAATTTAAAAGGTGCCACCAATCCCAGTCCCCACCCAGATCCTGGGGTAGGACACCTCCCTGGGTGCCTGCATCTCTCTCCCCAACAGGCATGGTTTACTGCAGACATTGTGTTATTGGCTTCTCCTGGGACCAAGGATCATGAACTTAGGACACACTCTCTTCCAGGGAGAGCAAAGGAAGTGTGATCAGCCTTGGAGTCTGTGAACTAAGGAATCGGATCACCTCAATTCAAATCCAGCCCAGCCACTTTCTTGGCTATGTGCTTTAGCAAGTTACCTACCTTGCTATCCGTCAATTTCTGATCTGAGAATTGTGGGTAAAGCGTCTAACTCATAAGGGTTTGAGGAGTCAGTGAATTAATATAGTTAAAGGATGCAAAACAACTTCTGTATCATAGTTAAGTTCTCAAAATTATTGTAATGAGAGAGGTGGGATAGGAGGAATAGCACAAATCTTAACAGTTCTCAGTTTAGAACATTCATAGTGTTTCTTCCAATTTCTGCTCATCGGAGCGAGCTGACTTCTCACTGAGTCTTCTCCCCCAAGGCAGTTACATCAGGAGCCTGGTGCTTATCACTCTTCGTTTTTATTTTTTCTAATACCTAAGCAGAAGAGAGGAATCTGTTGACTATTTGCTAAAACTGTTCTATCTTCCTCAGGGCAAAAAGTTTAATAAATTAGAACATTCTTCCAGCTGGTTCCTGTTTAGAGTACAAAGTTACCATGTGAATTACGATATAGTTTGAGCTAACTATTTCTGTCGAAATGCTAAAACGTTTCCATAGCTTTGTGCTTTCCTTTTTTGCTCTTTATTTGCTGTTTTGTTGTGTTTTTACAAAGGACAAAAATCATTTGTAGAAAAAAAAGTCCTCATATAGTAGTCAAAACTGCTTCACTGTTTTTATCCTAACTTCAAGATCAGCTACGTGCACAGAATTCCAAACCACATCACTAGAAGATCTGGAACCATGTGCTGGAATATTCCAGACCAACCATTCAATAAAAATTGTTCACTCCACTTCCTTAGCTTGGATTCCATGCTTTCCAAGAAAGCTTCTGATTATCATTCGTCCTACAATAATTTGTCCTTAGGCAGAGAACATCTTAAGTGGTGAACTTAAGTCTATGGGAAAATTCCATAGCTGCATTTCTTAACTATAAATTAATGAACTGGCATATTGATTGTATATCAATCTTTTGTGACTTGAAGATATACAAATTAGCCCTTAAAAAACTGGTTATGTCTAGGGACTTTCATAAGTTAGAATTTCCAGTTCTCTACAATCTCTTAAGTGCTGTGGCCCCACCCAGCTGTGCTAATGTGAGGCTCTGACTTCAGACCCAACCTCCTATGGAGCATCTTCTTTTTGGTTCCTAATTACTATAGCAACTACCATATTCACATCACTGTTACAGATTGTGTCCCTCCCAAATTCATGTTGAAATCTGAGATGGTGATAATATTTGGAAGTGGGAACTTGGGTGGTAATTAGATCCTGAGGGGAAAGCCTTATGAATAGGCTTGGTGCCTTCCTAAGGAGAGATCAGAGAACTACATTGCTCTCTTTTTGGGATGTGGAGATACAGCAAGAAGTTGGCTAACTGCAATCTGAGAAGGGGGTCCTCACCAGAACCCAACCATGCTGCCACCTTGATCTAGGAGTTTCAGCCACCAAAACTGCAGGAGATAAATTTCTATTGTTTCTAAGTCATTTAGCTTATGGTGTTTTGTTATAGCAGCCCTAAAGAAGACAATCTCCTACTGGGAATTCTATCTGCAACTGCCAAGTAGACTCTACTTGAATGACCCACAGGTATTTAAGTTCAGCTTTTCTAAGACATAATGCAGTGCCTTGCAAGAGCATTCTTCCTGCTACTCCTGGAGGGGTTGGGAGACCATAGAAAGACCAAGTGGAGCAGCAGCAAGATCTAATTGGCATTTCTCCATCTTTTGTAGATATAGGTTATTAGAGGTCAAGAGTGGATGAAAGGTGCCAGTTAGGAGGTTCCTGCAAGTCATCCAGGTGAGCAATGACATTGGCCTAGACTGAGTGGGTGGCATTGGAGATGGAAAGAAAGGGACAACTCAAGTGATATTTATGAGGTACAATGACTGGATATGAAAGTGAAAGAAATGGAGATACCAAAGATGACTCCCAGGCTTCTGGTGAAGAATGAAGTTATTTACTCAGAAAATGGGGAAATACAGCTGGTTTGGGGAAGAAAATCATAGTTACTGTTTGGGACATGATACATTTGGTACATCTCTGAGACACCCAAGTAAAAAATCTGTGTAGGGAATTAGACTTAGAATTGAAGTTCAGCTGGGAGAAATAGCCAAAGATATGAATGTTGATGTCATCAACAAGTTAATGGTACTTATATTCATGAGAATATATAGACTAATAAAGAAAACAAGTGAAGAATGGAAGGGCAAGGGACAAGGACCAGAACAGAGACACTCCAAGACTAGAAGTCAGAATGATCTGTAACATCTAGCAAAGGAATGTGAGAAGCAGTACCCATCCAAGTAGATGTCATGAATGCCAAAGAAAAGCAGTGCACTAGGGAGGAGGGCATGCTGCTGGTGTGGGCTGCTGAGAGGTCAAGCTGAAGTTTCTACCATCCTTCTCTTGGGAAAAATTATATGATGGACTGGGCATATGTTTATTTAAAAAGTCCTCTGGAAATGCAGTGTGATTTTTCAGTTATATTTAATAAAGAAATTCTGCAAAAATAATTTATGCAGCACCAAAATGGAGAATTGAAGAAAAGCACATAATTGTTCATCCAGAAATGTGTCATTCCAGTGCCAGACATTTGAATGTTTTCAAATATCTCAGTGTTTGGCATCATGCAAACCAAACGAGCAGATGTTTAGCAGCTTTTATTCCCCTATGAATCATCCTGATATTTAGCATCAAGTACAAAACAACCTAAAACTTTCCATAGCTCATTGATCCACATTCCCACCTTTGTAACTTAAAGCCAGGGCTTGCACCCTGATCTTTTTGGTTTATGCACTGTTGGTTTCTTAAATCACTTAGAACATCATATGTCAGCGTTCCAAGACTCACAGATAAAACATCACATGTGTTCCCTCCCACCATGAATTCAAATCCAGATAAATGTTGAGGCAGTAGCATAAGACCTCCCAGATCCACATATTGGGCTTTGCCTGTTTCCAAGGTGACGAAGCCCTGTAGCTAGTTACTATTCCAAAGCACACAGCCAGATTCCCATCACTATGATATATTCCATTTTCTACTCAATTTCATCCCCAGGAGAAAACTCAGGGGTTATACGGAACTGCACAGTTAGACTTGCCCTTCTGTCAAACATTAAAAGGATCATGGAATCATAATGCAGAATGAGACCTGGGGAACTCATGGAATCAATCGGTTCCCCTTCAGCAGGAAGACATTTAAGCTAATCCCAAAAAACTGAGGAATCCCCCCTTTTTAAAAGACAACCCTCTCCCCTCTAGAAGAGAAGATTCTACAACTTCCAACAAACAATTCCCAGTGCTTTTTGACCTCTACCCTGTGAGCACCCTGGGGTGACCCAGCATCAACAACCATCACATTTGGAGATTGTCAGTCACAGATAGACTCGGAAAAAAGTGACCTAATTCACCTACCGATGACTCAGATATAATACTTTGAATTCTGGAAAATATTATGAAAAAGTGAAAGCATCAAAGTACAGCCAGTTCACAATATAATGTTTTCCAGATTTGATTACTCATGCCTGGAAGGGTTCAGAGGTCACCCAGAGTCCACTTGGGTCAGTTCTCAAGGGGTTGTGGGAATTAGCTGTTGTCACTCAGTGTACCCTTTTTCATGCCTCTTCCAGTAAATCTCCCAGTGGGAAGAAACAGTGGTTTGAACGGAGTCTGATCTGCCATGTTTTTTGCCTTGCCTGTGATGAGCACTTCAATAAAACTGTGAGTCTTTTTAAAAGAGAATGAACATCTTTGGAAATTTTCCTAGTTTCCTTCAAGGAATTAGAAGAGGCATCAGAATGTTTACAGTCCATATGATCAGTTCCTCTTTCAGCAAAGTGCCTACTGTGTGCTAGGCTGGGTGTTGGGTGCTAGGCATGGAAACATTTGCTGTGATAACATCCACCATTTCACAGGCACCATGTTAGACAATGATTTTTCAATAATAAGCAGTGTAGTCTGGTCTTCATGCAGCTACAATTGAGAGGTGGAAGGAGAAAATGATCAAAGAATCACACAAACAAAAATGAAATGATGACTCTATAAAAGTCCTCAGAATGCTTTAAATAGGGGGGCTTATTTAGTCAGGGAGGAAATGATGATTGAATGGTGATCAGATAACCAAGCGGGAGGGAACCAGGTAAAGATGGGCCAGAAAGAGTATTTCCAGTACAGTAAGTGGCAAATGCAAAGGCCCTGAGTGGTCCTTTGGAGAACCTAAGCGTTCTTTGGAGAACGCTATTGTAGTTGGAACACAGAAAAAAAGGAAAGAATGAGGTAGTGTTCCCAAGGAGTGGGACACCTGGTCACAGGTTGGGTATATTCTGGTCTCCATTCTGAAAGGTATTGCAATCTTTGCAGCTATGGAGGGGATGACATGACCAGATCTGTCTTCTAGGAAGAGCCTTTTCTCTGGCTAAGGTAAGGCGAATGGCAGAGTAGGAAGAGTCAGGAATGGATGTGGAAAGCCATTTGAGAGATGAATGCAATAAGCTAACCTGGAGAGCAGAGAGTGGGCTAAGATGATAGTAGTGGAATTAGAAATAAGAGAAACTTTTAGGGAACACCTAGCAAGCAGGAAAGACTGGAGTTGGCAATGAAATAAGTGGTTAAAGAAGAAAGAGTTTCCAAAAATAAGTGACCGAGATCACTGGCTTTGCACTAGCACCAAATGATGGTGATGCTCATTGAGATAAGGAACAGAGAATCATGCCAGGGGTGGGGTGGGGGTGAAGGAGTAGGGGTGGTGATCATGAGTTCAGTTTTTATGACTTAAATTGGAAATGCCCATAAGACAAGAAGATAGTAAGACCACAGGTCTGAGGCACAGAGGAGATGCTAGAGATTCACGTTGGGAGTCACATGTGCATCAACAGAAATCATGGGCCAGTGAGAGTGTGCTGAGGTAGGAGAGCCAGGCCTAAGAATGAACCCTGAGGATCCAGTCCATAACAACCGTGTAGAGAAGGCAGCATGGGAGACACTGCAGACACCACCAGAGGAGTGGGACAAAAAACATGGGCCTTAATACCCTGGAACCAGGGGACGATACCATCCCAAGAAGGAGGGAGAGGTCAACAATGTCTAAGAAAACTGCACCCCACCTGTAATGAAAAGGAAATACAGATTATTTTTTACAGCTTCATAAATTTTTACTGGTATATTATGGTTATGTACAATAGTGGAATTCATTATGCAACATTCATATATAGCATAATTGATTGATCTCATTCCCCAGTACCTTCTCTTGGAAATAGAAATTATAAATACAGATAACACTTTCAGAAAATTTGCCGTGTAGTGGTAGCTGGTGAAAGGGGATGGAAAGTTAGAAACCTTCATTTTTCCTTTTGGACATAAAAAATTGAGCACTTTTAAACACTGACAGGAGAGATGCAATGGCATGTTGAAGATACACAGAAAGGAGGGGCACCCAGTTGGGTGATGTTTCTTAGAAGGGCAAAAGGGCACCAGGAGCTTTTGGTAAACAGATTTTATTTTGAAGATAGTTATGGGGGGGGCATTGACAAGGTCAGATTCTCAGATTACATTGAAAACAGCAACCACACAATTGTGAGAGCAAGCAGCATCATTGTCAGCACCAGGGAACCCCAGATAAATGGTCAGCTGTCATTGCCACCCTAAGGACAGCCATTCTAGCTAGGGTGCTGACTACTTACTGCTCAACCAGTGAAGTGTCTGTCTGAGCCTGAGGCTTGCCAGCAAGCCCACCCACAGAGGCAACCTCTTCATTCAGTGGCCCACAAGATTTGTAAACCCACAACTCAGAAAAGGGCTCTGGACTCCCAGACAATACTGGCAAAAGGCCAAGAAACAAGGTGAGTAAATCAATAAGTGATATGATAACAGTTATAGTTCACTGTCCACATGCACAGGGGAATGAAACTCCCTGGGCCTGGTTTAAGGCTTAAGGAAGATTATCGCATCATTTTCAAACTGTCTACTTTTAAACTCTTGAAGATAGCTGGCAGTCCCTTGGGGGTAAGATGGTATCTTTTTTATCTGTGTCCCCAATACCTGGGACAGAGGAGCTGATGGGCCAGGAGGACAGGGTCCATTTCAGGAACAGAAGGAGGCTAGAGAAAAGAACCAGGAAATGTCTTAAGGTTGTGCTGTGGGGCAATAGCTCCTGAAGCCACAGTAAAAGACAGTTTAGTGTCTTTTAGGTGAGGAGACAGAAATGAAAGTAGGGAAGACTGGAACTGGTGGCTGTGGTTTGTATCTCAGAGTTTCAAACTGCATAGCATGAGCAGGTGCAAAAGGAAGGCAAGAACTGAGGTGGACAGAAGATCCTAAGGCAAAGGTCAAGGTCTTCCTTGAGCCAGGCAGAGGAACCAGGACACCTGCAAGACCATTGCACCAGCAGTGCTGAGAAGCGGCGCTGGGGAAGGCTGGGCAGCAGAGCCTCAGAGAGGAAATCTTCCTGCCCTTCACCTCTGTCTCTTGGGGAACTCTATTCGCTCAATAAAACTCAACTCATGTTATCTATTTGTGGAAATATTTTCCCATTGCTTCATCCTCTCCCTTCCCACTCTCCTCAGGGAGTATTGCTTTCCTCCTCCACTGGCTCTCACAGCATCTCATGTATGTTTCTGAACTGAATTGAACACACTGCTGTCAAAACATTAATCACATTGTACTGAGGTCTGGGAGTAACTTGCCTGGAGCTCCCATCAATGACAGGCAGGTTCGAGGTCATGGTCTCTACCTTATTTGGACCAGATCCAGAAGGATGCACAGGTCAGTATAATGTTGAAGAGCGAGCTCATGAGTTCATGGCATTCATGTGGAGAGGGCCAGAGAGCCCTGGGACAGTCAGATGCAGAAGCCGATAGAGGTAATGGAGAAAGACTGAGACTTGAAAACTGACTATAGAGTAAAATTACAACACCTAATACTTTCCATGTATTGGGCTCAATCTCAGCTCTCTATGCAGTAACTGCTCAGTCCTCACAAAGACCTTAGTAAGCCTGCAATATGAACAAGGAACCTGAGTCTCAGATTCCAAACTTAGTCAGGGATAGAGGTTTGGAACTTGGGTGGTCTGGCTGGAGTTAAAGCTCCCAGTCCTACGTGTTGTGAGCTTTTGCCTCCTACATGAGACAGCTATAAAAACGGTGTTGTAGACTGAATTGTGTCCCCAAAAATTCTACATAGAGGTCCTAACCCCCCAGTATGTGACTATATGTGGAAATACTGCCTTTAAAGAAATGACTGAGTTAAAATGAGGGCATTAGAGTAGCCTAAATCCAATCTGACAGTGTCTAGAAGAGGAAACAACAGAGACACTGGGGATAAACATGCAGAGGGAAAGACCAAGCAAGGACACAGGAAGAAAGTGGCCATCTACAAGCCAAAAGTAAAGGCCTAAGAAGAAATCAACCTTGATCTTGGATGTCTGACCTCCAGAAATGTGAGACAATAAATTAGGGTTATTGAAACCCCTCAGGCTGTGGTATTTGCTGGGACAGCCTTGGCAGGGTAAGACACAGGCAACTGAACCTTGGAACCTCTGTGGGTCCCTGGAGGGAAGGGTGAGCATGAGAAGGGGAGGGGGCTGAAGCTTTCCAAGTCTGGGTTTAGCACCACTGTAAGTAGGTGACTCAGGACAATCCCCAGAAGCCATGTCTATCCTCACAGGGGCCTGGAGGCCAGCACCTTGGCCTAGAGTTTCCTTCACATTCTTAAATTTCCACAGCACTTTTCCAGAAGTCTTTCACTTTCCCCTCTCATTTTACGCCCACCAAGCTGGCAGCTGGGAGTCACTGGGGCAGATGGGCGGTTGTCTGCCTTAACCCCAGATCTCACCTGCCAAACTGCAGGCTAGGAGCTTGTGAGGCTCTAGGCAGGACCACCATTTCTGTTCTCCCTCATCAAAGTGAAGTCATATTTTAATGGGATTATTTTCCAACTCAACAGTGTATCTTTCATTTCATGTATCCTTTTGCCATCTGGTCCCCTTATGCTTGCATGTGGGGCTAGTGGCTTTCTTTGTCTACGTAGATTTGTCAATAGTTTATAATTTTTCTTGTCATGATCATAATATTTATTTTTCACATCTGACACTCTTCTGGAGACTTGGAAGAAAGTGATTCGTTTTTTCATATCTCTAACCTGAAATTTTTTTTCTGGGGAATCTTTAAAAATTAATGAATTAATTTAAATGAATGAACAGAATTTCCCAAACCAACATGTTCTCCAGTTCTCTTGGCTGCTGGATAAGCAAAGTGTGTATTTTATTTAAAGGACTGTATCAGAGAAAGCTGGCCTTAGAGCCAAGGGTACTGAGTCACACTGTGGAGGTGACCTAGCTTCTCTCTACCTTGAATCTCAAATGCAGGTCAATCCCATTTCCTGGAAATTTTTATTTCTGTTTTCAGTCTCTAGATTTGGAGTTTTTATCTTAAAGTCATTTATCTCCTGTGATTGAGAACTCTGGCTCCCTCCCAATTACTTTCTGCCTTCTGAATTATGAATTTTTCTCTTTTATCAGCGAAGTTGATGCCCTTTACCATTTTGAGCTTATTTCTCCAGTAAAGTGCTTTGATATTCTGGCTCTACTCTGGCTGATGGTACTATGCAATGGTCAGGGTGCTTCAAGTAGCCATCTAAAGAAGGATAGGCTTGGTGGGAAGGCCAGCCTCACCCTCAGACCATGGGACATGATCAACTGCCTTCTCTGACCTCAAGAACTCCCAGAAGGCCAGGAACTAACTCTGGCTGCTCCCCAATGTCTCTCCACACCAGTCACTGCCTGGCACACTGAGTCTTCGATAAATAGATGGATGAATGGCTTTGTTTTCTAAAACAACAACTTATGCAATAATATGAGTGGAGAAAGAAATAAGCACTATGGGTGAAATGCAACATCAGAGTGATGCTCAGAACTTTCTGAGAAAAAATAAATTTTAAAAAATCAATAATGTGTTGCATTCATAAGCAATCATAGTTTCTAAAGGGCTTCAAATCTCCTTTGATTCATATCAATGACCTCATTTTAAGGACAATGGAAGCCTCACAAGACTTTTATGAGAGTTAAAGAGACCATGTGTGCAAAATCCCTAGCACAATGGTTGACATTTAAACAACTAGTCTATGACAATTCAGGTCCAGAAGTCAAGTTTCATGTTTGCCTATCTGTCACCCTTTCTGCCATACTTCAGTGCTCCCCCAGAATTGTCCTCAGGCTCAGATGGAACATCTCTAGAGCATCAGGCAGGGTACCCAAATCAGATCTGTGACACTCCTCTGTCCCCATTTTACAGGGCAAGGGAAGTGGGTAATACATCTCCACAATTAGAGTGATCAGCACTAGATAGCATGAAAATAGAGCATGGAGCCATGTAAAGGTTATGGACTAAATACCCTGTGCTGATCAATACAAGGTTCTTATGCTGGTTATCTGCGGACAGTTCTTATACCAAAAATATAATATAGCGAGGTTACCAAGACCTAGGAACTGAGTGGAAGCCCATGTATAACTAGAACACAGTGACACTATTCAAGTTTCAATTCCAGACAAGACATCACCCAGTTGCCATCCAACAGCTATGCCAGTGGCAAACAAGACACACCCCTCCCCCAGCCATGAAGAAGGGGAACCTGATTAATGCATCATTTTGAGATGTGGTCCAGGATTTAGGACAGGTCTGATCCTTTTCTGGATATTGAAAGAGGCTGAAATCATTTAAGTAGTATCTCATTTCCTAAGGCCTTTCTTCCCTAGCTTTTTCCTCAGTGCCATCTTCTTGAAGGTATAATTGGCATACCCACTGGCCCTCCAAGTAGATGGTGTTATGATTTAGATATGAGGTACTCCCCAAAAGCTCATGCATGAGGCAATGCAAGAAAGTTTAGAGGCAAAATGACTGGGTTATGAGAGCCTTAACCTAATCAGTGGATTAATCCACTGACATGGATTAACTGGGTAGGTATGGTGTAACTAGAATAAGTAGGTCACTGGAGGAGTGTGTTTTTGGAGTGTTTTTATATTTTGTCCCTGGTGAGTAGAGCTCTCTTTGCTTCTTGATTGTCATGTCCTGAGCTACTTTCCTCCTCCACACCTTCCACCATGATGTTCTGCCTCACCTTACAGGCTGAATCTCTGAAATCATGAGCCAAGTAAACTTTTCCTCCTCAACGTTGTTCTTCTCAGGTCCTTTGATCATAGTGATGAAAAAGCTGACTCAAACAGATGTTATGGACTCCATCCACATAAAATGGACTGCATGGCTCCCCTACTTACTGCTCAGGTGATCTAAGAGAAGGCACTTGAACTCAAAGGGTTTAGTTACCTTCACTGTAAACTGGAAAAGTAAACTTCACAGAACTTCACCAAGATTCAAGTTTTAAATGTATAGAAAACTATGAAAAGGCAGATTCCATGTGGCCTTGAGGATAACAAGATGGTAGAATGTTCATTATACTTACCTGTTAGGCCACTTATATCACTCTCTTCAATATTAATTCTTCAGCATTTTATTTGTCCTTCTACTTTCCAAATAAGTTATAAGGATGTACTGGTGACTTCCTGGAAGTGTAACATTTATGTTGGATTCTCACTGTTGCCTGTGCCATTCTGCGCGGCTCCAGTCACTTGGCTTTCCTTCACTCCCCGCAACTGAATTCTCAGTGTCCATGGTGCCTCACACCTGCCTGTTTCTCTAACTGGACCTCCATCCTCACTCCATATTTCCATTCAGTGCTGCTTCCTATTCACACCTGGGATGCTCTGAGGACTGTTCCAGATGCTGGGAATATAGCAGTAAACAAAACCCACTGAGCTCTCTTGGAGCTGGAGTAGGGGTGGGGAGGTAAGGGCAGGTGATCAGTAAATATATCTATCCACCAGGTACTGATGGGGTTATGAGAAAGAACAGAATACTGCGATGGAGGATGGTCAGGAAGGATTCTCTGATGAGGGGCCATATGAACAGAGTCTTGAGGGAAATGTGAAGGGAGTCTGGCAGAAAATCTGGGAGAAAGTGTTCCAAGGTGAAGGAACAAAAGTGCAAAATCCCTGAGGCAAAGAGGGCTCAAACAAATATCCCTTCCTGAAAGAACTTTCCCTGACACACAATTCAAATTCTGTTCCCTCTTGTTTGGGAAATAATCATTGAATGAATTGATAACTTAAAAATGATTATTGATGATACCATGCTGTACATCATCCATAATGTTCTTTGCCATTTTGAGATTTTTTTTTTTAGGAATCAGTGCATGGGGATGGGGGGAGTCCCACTTGAGGAACTGTTCCTTTTTTTTTTTTTTTTTTTTTTTTTAGCCAATGAGCACCACTCAAGTATCATCTACATGTTTTTGATACAGTGCAAGGAATTTTAGGCTCAGTAAGACCTATATAATAGATTTGGGATTGGGGAAATTAACCTGTGCTTTTTCCTGATGATGAGATTGAATTTCTACTCTGTTTTTTTTTATGAGATTTCTCTTGTGTGTAATTTTTCTGAAATAAGAATCAGGAAGGGGTGATGTTTCTGTAGATAAGTAGGAAGGAAGAGTAGGAGGGAAGGAGAAAGGAAGAGAGGAAAGGGACAACGTTCCTCTTCCAGGTATCACTTGTCACCCAGTGTGACCCTGCTTTGCAAGCTGAGAGTGTGAATGCACCCAGCTTGTGCTGCCTGTGGCTGGTGCTCCATGTGCATAGGAACCATGCTAAGCGTTCTGCAGACATTATCCCATGTCATTCACCAGCAGAGATACAGGGAAGACAGCAATGACCCTATCTTACAGGTGAGGCAATTAAGACTCAAAGAGGTTAAATAACTTGCCTTAGAATAAAGAAGCGAGTGTCTTCCAATGGCTTGCATAGGGCTGCCAGAATTAAATCAGAGGTGTTCAGGCTGCCACTTTCAACCACCCCACCAACTCTCCTCCACCTCAGGTGAGAGGAGGTAATGGTTAACCCAGGAAGAGGTGCTAAGGGGCCACTTCACAACAGCCATTACCCTCTTGCTGCTACAACCCCTGAATACAGGTCCATCCAATGCTCTTTACTGTTATTTTTTAAAAGCACTTTTTAATAACAAAGGAATTCAGGACACCTATTGTAAGCTGCAAGTTGGGTGGTGAGAAGCCACTCAGACCCACGATGAGAAAGGTGATAATAAATTCAGCGTTGGCAATTCTGAAGACACTAAAAGAAAACATCCAGATGTTTGAACTGGTCCCAAAAGAGAAACAGATCCCTCCCCGCTTTCACTCCCAGTCGGGAATTTCTCGATGCGGTGCAGCGCCAGGGTTGGAGAACCTCAGGCAATCCCTGGGACTCTGGATTCCCTACAGGATACCCCCGCCCCACCTCCCGCAAGCGGTCACATACCACAAACGGGCACATGCGCCCAGCCCATACACGAACGTGTACAACTGTAAATACGCACCACACCCCAGCACATAAAGACACGCGACCTTACACTTCTTCCCCACTCAAGCGCTCGCACCACACAAGCAAGCGAAACACCAGGGTTCACATGCGCTTGTGCACACGAATCCCGTGCACACGCGCTCGCCCCCGTTCACAGGCACCCATCCTGATACACACACTCGCTCCGTACCACCCTCGTGCGCGCGCGCGCGCGATCTCCTGGCGCACACGCACACACCCTAGCGCTCACCCGGGCACCCCGCGCACACACGCTCGCACGGCCGAGCGGCGAGGGGCGGGGCGGGCGCGGCCGCTGGTGCCCGGCGCTGCCGGGAGAGGGCGCGGCGAGGGGACGGCTAGAGCCCGAGTTGTTTGCGGGAGCCGGGACTGCGAGACGCTCCCAGGGAGCGGGACCAGCCGGAGCCTGGCTGCGCTGGGCTGGGCGGCCTGGAGGGAGCGCGGCCGGGTGGCGCACCATGGACCCGAAGGTGGGCGGCGGCGGCGAGGAGGAGGAGTGCGTGGACTCGGGCGCCGAGACTGGAGGGTGAGCCGGGCCGCGGGCGGGGGCGTTTTCTGAGTTGCGGTGGGTCCTCGGCGGCCTGGGACCCTCCTGATCCCCAGGGGGGAGCCGGCGCCGCTGCGGTGGGACAGAGGCGCAGCACCGTGTCCTCGGGAATACCCCAGGGGCTGCGGGGGGCGGGGGGCGGGGGACCAGCCCCTCCGGGTCGGCTGGGGAGCAGAGCCTCGCGGTCCTTGGCTGCCCGGACCGGGCGGGTCCCACCTCAGGGGCAGGAAAGTGGTAGGACCTGAGGTTCAGTGAAATCCCATCCCAGTCCCACTTGCCCTCCGCCATCACGTGAGTGCTAGGCCGATGCAGTGTCCCCTTATCATCCTCGTTAGAGAGACTAAATAAAGATGCACTTGCACTTGTTCAGCCTTCGGGGAGGACTTTCCTCCTGTAGCTCCGGAGCCCCCTGGAGCCCAGCTCTGAAGGTGGGGGACCCCAGGAAGAGGGTGGGACGCCCGGCAGGCTGCGAAGTCTTTCAGAAGTCAGCTAAGAGGATGGCATTTCTCACTTTACCACTTTAGCGTGGGACTTGATTCTGTGCTGCTGAGGCTGCCTCCTCGACTTCCGCCAGCCTCCCACCCCGAACTTCCTCGCCTCTTAGAGCACCTGTCCCAGACAGAACCGCTTGCCTTGGGTACCGGCGCCATGGAGGAGGGGCTGTAATCTGACCCTGCTTGTTAAAAAAAAAAAAAAAAAAAAAAGGTTCTGTTTGCTTCAACGAACTCAAATAATTAGCGCGAACCTTTGGAGACTAATTAGTCCTCTGCCGACAACACTGTTTTCCTGAGTGGGACAAAAGGCCGAATGTCTTTTTCGGGGATGAATGTCCTCGTAATGGCCTCCACCCAGCCCCTATCTCTAGAGGATTTTCTCGTGCAGTCAGCGCAAAGTGCAGGATGCCAGTGCTGACCCGGGAGGAAAGGGTGTCTTTTCCTATCTGGAGTAACCCTGGAAGAGGGCAGGAGCTGCCCAGACTATGGGAAAGCCACATTCCTGAAAGGTCAGGGAGGTTTCAAGCTAATCTCAGTGTTTGGCAACCTTGTTAGGGCAGGAAGAGTGTCGGCCCAAAATGGACTGGGGGTTCTGACCTGACCCTCACACAGCCCTTCCTGCTGTCAACACCACCCTTTCCTTGCAGCCTCCTCACAACCCCTAGCCCAAATCTGGGACTTTACAGCTTCTCTGCAATGGGCTTTCCTGTTATCCTAATTTGGGATCACTCATAGTGGTGACCCAATTACTTTTTCATACACTTTGCATATATGGCATTTATCAACTTTATTTATTTATTTGATGGTGCTAGGGATCAAACCCAAAGCCTTGCTTTACTAGGCAAGCCCTCTACCACTCAGCCACAGCCACATCCGCAGCATTTATTTATCAACTTTAATGGAAGAACCTTGGCTTCCTCCACCCCAGGACCTTGAATGGAGGAAACAAAGCAGGATGGACGTGCTACTTTGTAGCTGAGTTAAACAAAGTTCATTCATTTTCAATTTTACCTAAAACAGACCTTGAAAAAGTTTCCAAGGACTCTGCTTTAGAGAAGGGGGAGAAAGCCCTGACCCAGGGGTTGACACCACCCCAGGAACTGAGCACTGGGCATCAGTCTGACAGCTGCCAGAACTCCTGGGAGGGGCACACTGATCATGCTGACCCCAGAGCTTCTATTCTCTGCCTCTGTTACTACAAAGTATGGCTGGAACAGGACAGAATTGTTTAAAGCATCCTTACTGCATTGCTAGCATCCTTAAGAAAAAATAAAGATAAAATGGCATGTTAAATAATAGAGTTGCAGTGCATGCTCAATAATCTTGTATTTGCCATATATTTGTATATCTCTTGAATTCTTCCTGGTTTTCCAACTTTCCTGGAGCTTGCCCCGCCCCATTCCCTGTCCAGCTTTCCTGTAGAGACCTGTGGAGACTGAGTAGCACCAGTCATACATAGAAAGCACCCAGGAAATGTTTGCTTTCACTATGATTTTTAAAACAAATCTGATCGTGTCTCTCTCCCAAACTTTTATGACTATTCTATCAAGTACAAGAATTTAATGTGGTCAATAGACATGATGTTATGGAGTCCCTCCTCTCGCTTGCCCCCTTTCTCTACAAGTCCTTTGCACCTGCACCTAGCCACATGTGTCAGGCTTTTCTGCAGCCTTGCCTTTGTCAAGCTTTCCTCTCTGCCAGCTTGCCCTGTCTACCTGGCATGCCTGTCCACCTGGTGAAACTCTACCCTTCTTTTAAGACACAGCTCAAGTGACACATCCACTATTTTGGAGATCCTTAATTTGGGGTCCACGAGTTGCTTCAAGTTGTGTGCAAAATAATGCAGTTTACAAATTTTTATGAGAAGGTGGTTTTTATCCGATTCTCTAGGTAGCCGATGATCCCTTCCAAATCGCATTTGGACACAGTATGAGATGTTTCATGGTCAACTCGTGTCTGAGGCCTTGAGAGAAAGCCAAGTAAAAATGATGAGTGAGCAGTGTGGGTGGAGCTTCGTTTGGAGCTCAAGGAAGAGCAGGTCTGTGTGATGGCATGGCCTTTGGGAACTGTCTACCAAACACTGGACTTGAAGCCCTGAGAGAGATTAAATCAACTCAAGGTTAGCAGAAACATCACTTAGCATTTACTAAGTGCCACCTACTGTTCTAAGCCTCTAAGTGTTTCATTGGCTCATTGACTCCTGTGACAACTCAGTGCAACGGGTGGTCTTTAAGACCAACCTTGAGAAACCACAGTGTTTCAATGTCAGGTAAAGGAGACTGAGCTGAAAGGAGCCAGAGAAAGAGTCTGAAATAAAAGAAATGAAATAAAAGAAGAATGTGATATTCTAGAAGCCAAGGGAAGTTTAAGTTTTGGGAAAAGGAAGGAGAGATCAGCTGTGCTACTGAGAAACCATCCAAGATGTGAAGCGTCTTTGGTTTAATGGAGATAATGAAGTGGATATTTGACAGTGGGGTGGCAGAGGCAGAAGCCAGAGTTTGGTGTCAGAAGGGAGTTGAAGATGAGGAAAAGGTGACAGCTAGAGTCATTCATCTGGAAAAGAGAGGGGCATGGAGAGGCAGTAGAGGGGAGAGGGATGCGAGGGGAGGACTTCCTCAACACAGGACCTAACTGGACAGCTGTTCTGGTTTCTCGAGGCTGGTCATAAAGAACCCGCCACACTGGGTTGTCACATGATTCAAAGAACTGACATAGGGATTCCATTAAACAAGGAGAGGATAAAGACATAAAGAAAAGATGATTGGTGTAATGCCAGCTTTCTGAAGAGGAGGAGGCAGGTGGACTTCAGACCACAGGCGGACGGATGGGCTTTGAGTCAGAGGGGTACACCTGCCCTTCCAAGCAGAGGGAGGAAAGGGAAGATGGGGTGTCCAGTCAGTGTAAATGCCACTCCCCACCACACATACAGGACGAGGGAGAGTTGAAATCATCCAGGCAGTGTTGAGGGAGGGCCAGTTGAGATGAGTGATTATATATTTGCAGGGACAGGAGTGGATTTGCTGTTTATTTTTCTCTGGCCATGCTCAATGACAGAGAAACCTAGGGTCAGGCACAGAGAGCTGGGGCTGTTTGGGATCATCACAAATTGGGGGTGGGGACATTGTTGCTAGGTGGCTGAGAACAGAACAGGAACAACGGACTTTAGGGTATTGACTCAGATAATGGTCAGTCCCATTTATCAGCGCAGACAGTTTTGAGCAACGTTGTGAGTCCCACTGGCAGTGACTGTGCTGGTCACTTTGAAAGTTAAATTGCAGGAGCACCTGCCCATGTTGAAATCCTAACTCCTCTACTTAGGAATCATGGAACCTTGAGCAGGTTACCTAACCTCTCTCTGTCCTCAGTTTCTCACTCTGTACAATGGCGGCATTGATAAGACCTCCTTCATCAAGTTGTGAGGATTAAATGAGTGTATACATTTGAAGCACTAAGAGTAATGCCTGGAATGTCAACCTCAGTGCACAATTATTTCTTATTATATCATTATTATTGTCACAAAGAATACTCCAAATGGTAAAACTAGAGTCTTATGTAATATTGGTGAACTCAAGACCATATGTTCTTTATAGTCATCTCAGTAGATGTTCTGATGCTTTTAAATACCTTAAGCAATTGGATCATCATTCAGAACATTCAGCAGACTGCAGGTTGTGCCTCAGTGTTCTCATTATTACTGTTGACACTCAGAAGGCACATGGCTCTCTAGTGACTTGAATTGAAGCCTGTGTCTCTAGCATGCTTCCCACCTAGTGACTTTGCTTCTTAAGGAAGCTGTTCGACCTGTTTTAATTAATTTTTATTTTCTGCTCTTTTTCTTTGGCTTGGACGGCCTCCTTTGCTATCTGACCCACCTAAAGTAGATGAAGACTAAAAGCCAACACTAGTCTTCTTCCGTGGTGATTGATGTCACTTTGAAACTCCCATTTTCCAAACCCACCTGAAAGCAAGGCTTGTGCTTCTGTGTACTTTCTGTTTGAAAGAACTGGCACATCAGCTGCAGACAGGGTAAGCCAGCTTCAGAAACAGAATCCCTTCATCAAGGGACAGGCAGTTCCTTGTAAATCCAAATAAAAGTCAGTGCTTTCTGATGACTTTCATTAGTCATGTCTCCAGGATTTGGCCTGGAAGCTGCTCTCTCACATGTGACCCTACCCAATGGATTATTTTCATTCAGGAGTTTGGTCTGGCATTAATGGACTTCCACTTCTGTGTCAGCTGTCACTGAGCTTCTGATCCATGGCAAGGTCATACCAGGCCCTGCCTCTTTGGCAACCTTCAACTCATACTTCACTGTGACTTAAGAGATTTTTAAAAATCCATCAGTTGAGAGTTTAAACAGGGAATGGGAAAAAATTGGTGGAATAAATTTTAAAATGGGAAAGTTCTTATGCCATAACTTTGCTGGAAAAGAAAATTTAAAAAGATACCATTTTATAAAATTAATATATGTTTAAATTGGCAAGTAGGCTATTAACAGAGATAAACAACCATAAGTACAGAAAGTCTTTACATGTATTTTCTACATGTATAATCATAATTTAAAAAACAATTAAAGGACCACATCTGAACTTTTTATAATTGGCACAGATATTAAATATTTGGAAATGCATCTCTGTGTGTTAGGTGTGAGGGACGATATCATCTTTGTATTATTTGCCTATCTATATCATGTGTTCAGAAATTTCTCATCTTAAAATTCATGAATTCACCTTTCATGCTTCATTCTGGCAGGCTTGAATGTCATATGCAGAGAACAATAAACAAATCTCAAGACAGGTACCCAGCTGTTCTTCCTTCCCACCCTACAATGTTGGGGAGTACAAACATTTGTACCCTGGTCAGATATCTGGTTGCTCTCTGAATTTATTTGAATCTGTTTATGCACACAATTGTTGTAAGCTTTACAGTTTATCCTTTCCTGGCAGTATTTCCAGTAAATTATCTGTTGGGGTTATTTGGAATATATTTTAAGAGCTATGAAAGTGTTCATATCTGGACTTTGTATTCCCACTCAGGGCAATTCTAAGGATAAGAAAAGAAATATAAAACTATATTCATAAATATCACTGTGCTTTGTAAAAGTGGACAATCAGGAACAATCATATAGCTAATAAAAGGGAAATGGTTGAATAAATTATAGAACATCACTTCTTCTAAAATGATAATTACAGGACTATGTAGCAGCATGGTAGGGTGGTGTTAATTGAAAAGAGCAGTTCAAAATCATCTCCATCATTATGGAAACTGTACAAATTACATCAACTTAGGATCAGAGGCTAGAGAGCAACATGAGGATTCAGGTGACTCTTTTCCATTTGCTTTCTGTTTTGATAGTGGACAGGGTTCGAAGTTAGTGTGCGGAGCTGGGCAGAGACAATCCATCATGGAGTGAGGGATTTGTGTTTTAACTAGCTTGAATTTGATCTAGTGAAAGACACCATCAGATTTGTGCTTTGCAGAGATTGGCTGCTGTATAGGGAAGGAATTGGAGCAGCTGAGTGTCTGTGGAAGACTGACCAATTGGCACGCCTAACCCAAGCAGTACCTTTCATCCCAAGAGATGTGGGGGGATTCTTGGAGGGGCATTAGTTATGCTAGCACTGGTCCTAAAATACTACCATTGCACTTTAAGATTCTTGAACTATGGTTCCAGTGTAAATTTCATTCTGCATACATATCCATCTGTATGCAGATCTTTAAAACGTCTGCATATGTGAATCCCATCTGCTTCAGGAGTACTTGGAAAACCCTAGCTGAAAAGACTGACACATTTTTAATGCAAGAGAAGTAGTAATATTGCACATTCTTATTACATGTTGTATTTGGATAGTCATGAAACTTCTTTAAAGTCTGGCCATCTTAAGATGATCATATTGCAGCAGAATGGTTTTGCTGTTGCATCTACAGCAACATGGATGTTTTGTTGGGCATTCATGACATTTCTCCATAGTTCCATTTCTAAGTATTGTCTGAAAGTTTATTTATGCTCTGCCTGGTTCCAGAAAGAATTTAAAGTGCCAGTGCTGGGGTTACAAATGCTGGGTTTCGGGAGGTTACTGATCACTGATGCTTCTGTTCCCCTGAGCAGGCATGTCTCCATGCCCAAGCCAAGCCACCCTGCTTTCCCGCTCATCCCCTGCTACCCACCCACCCTGCACACTCAGTCCAAACCCTCAACAGTCCGCATTTCCTGTCTCCTTACAGATAATAGTACCTCATTTGCTTTTCACTTAACCAATTAAAAACTGAATTATATAGGTGCAAATGCAGTTTGTAATATATAAAGGGATATGCAAATGTTAGTAGTTGTTATTCTTTCCAGTTTTAAAATTCAATGATTCTATGACTACTAAAATATTTCATTCGAAAAAGAAAACCACATGCTGTTTTTCTCCCATTTGGTTCCTCTACCATAAATCAGTGCATCATTTGGCCTAAGAGATGCAGATTATTTTCACCAAGTAAGAGGCATGCTTCTTGTGAATTTTTTTTTTTTAAGTTTTGTATGTACTTTCTTAATGTGGTAAGAAGCTCAGTGGAAGGAAAATTGGATGATTCAAGAAAGGCAACATGAGACTAAGGAAATGAAAGGAGTGTATATCTATAAAATTAAACATAATTAAGCAGTTTATTTGCATAACTATGTCCCCTCTCTTCCCCGGGCAGAATAAATCCCTGTGCACTTAAGTGATTAATTTCCTACCGAGAATAACTATGGGGCACTGGGGGGAGAAAAGAAACAGCTTCTACACCAAATTCCTTGCCAGAGAGGGAAGTCTTAACAGCCACGCAAGTAGGGCAGAAATTTAGCAGAGATTAAGCAAGGCAGATCCTTGGCCAGATTCCCATTCTCATAGCAGCTCAATGCCAGCCGCAGGTTTTTTAGCATAAAATCCAAATGGGCCATTCACAGAGCCCTGACTCTGCCTTTCCCCTTCCCCACCACAGCAGACATTGGGTTACTCTAATATCCAGCAGGATTTCTTCTCAGTGGAACTGAAATCCATGGAAGCATCCCTGTGTCTTTGGTTCTGTGGGCCACTTGGTGGCCAAGGTTCTGTCCACTCCTGCAGGGATCCTTGGTTGACATCAGCAAAGAATCACTCCCCACAGCGTGCTCATCTGCAGTAGGTTAGTCTTTGGAGGGTCATGAATCTATTGAAAACTTTGGACCTTTCTTTTGGACCTTTCTCCCCAGAAAAACAAACCATTTGAAAATTTGCCAGCAAATGAAGAGGGTCCCACAGTCTCATCAGAGGAATCCACAGAGCCCATATGAAGGACCCCCAATTTCTCAAGTGCCTTCAGAGTTTTCCTTTCAAATTCAGACATAACTTCAGTTGGCACAGAACAAGCCTCAGCACTGTAGTTTTTCAATGGTGACATTTCTTTACCAGTCAAATGCTATTCCCCACTGTCAAAATTTGTAGCTTGAATAAGTCATGCAGATAAAGAAAAATGACATGTATTCCTACTAATATTGAGCTCTTGTGTTTCAGGTCTGACTACAGCCACCTGTCCTCCACTAGCAGTAAGTATCTTTTAAATGTCTGTCAACATTGTGTTTACAATCCCCCTCAGGGTCAGTACCACAGAGGCCATCTGTGTAGTACATGTTTAATAGGAACTAGTGACCTTTAGTAAAAGGGTCCTGGAAAGAACAATATAGGAAGCTCAGACCCTAGGAGTGGAGGCTTTCCTGGAGAATTTGATCAGACCTTGCTTTCAGTACCAGTTATACCACTCCTGCCCCTATAGAAACTCAACCTGAAGAATGTGTCCCAGGCTTTACCAGCTGCTTGCGATGTTTCTAGGAACACCTTCCCAGAGCAGCTTTAATTCATCCACCGGACACCCGTTCCTCCAGTACCTGCTTCCTACAGACTAACAGAGAGCTTGGAGCTCAGGAAACTCAGAGCACAGCTGCTCCAAGCACAGCACAATATCTTTGGGCTGCTCTGTCTCTTGGCAAATGTCTTCCCTTGTATTTCTTTATTTCTTCCTCTGCAGGCAAATGTCACCTCTCCCAAAGAGGAGATATCCACCTCTGACAAAAATCCTGCATAGTATGTTAACACCAACCCCAGCATAGGCTATTGTTAGGTGATTGAGCTCTCATTTCTCCACTTAAATGCAGCTAAAGGAATGTAGACATTTTTATCAAACCATCTTTCTGTATTTGTAATTCCTATCTTACAAGTGATCATTGTATGTGGTAAAAAAAATGATTGAGAATGTGCTTAAAAAGATGCTCTGAACATTTTAAAAAGTTATTTATATTTCACGTTAAAGTTCAAGTAAATGTATTCATGAGAAATGACGCCTGGTGTCTATAAAGAATTTATAGTGATTAAAATCACTACATCAAAGCCATTCAGATCAATTCAACCCCTACTTTAAAATTAAAAAAATTTTTTTCTTAAAATAAGAGCCTTGATTTTTTTTTTTTTTAAATCAGTAAATATGGAATCGTTCGGCCCTATCTCACTATCCTGTTAAACTCTCAATTCTAAATAGTTCCCCAGTGAAGAGACACTTAATTGGATTATTCTATTTATTGATGTTCTGGCTTAGTTTCCCTTTGCAATAAGGGACTGTGGGAAAGCTGCATGTCTGGAATTGTAATTTAGTGTCAAATTATATTTAGTTATTAGTATAACTGCAATGAGCAATTTCTGATCATTTTTAGCCAACCAGAGACCCAACATTGCCCCATAGTTATTAAGAACCATTAGTAATCATGAAAATAGTGCTCCAGTGACTTGCACTCACCCCCTGGAGCTTTTTTGTTCTTGAAATCAGAGACAGCCTCTTGAACTCTCTCTCTCCCTGCCACCATTTTCATTCCACTTAGTTTGGCCCAGAGGCTACATTTCTTTAAGAATGATTTTTTCTAAAACACTTGCATGAAGGCTTTGCTCAGTTCACAGCTCTCAAATCAGTCCTCTGGGTCACAACAAAGCACCTCTCTAGTCAGCGAAACTGGTAATTTGGTTTGGGATGTTTTCCTCTCAGTTATTTTAATTGCAGTCTGAGTTGGAATTTCTCTTAGTACAGCTGGGATCAATACCCTGTTATTGCTCTTCCTTTTTCCTTTAAAGATTCACTGGTTGTATTTCTTGCCTCACTTTTCAGAGATGAGACTTCTTGTGTGTGTGTGTGTGTGTGTGTGTGTGTGTGTGTGTGTTTCAGCTAGGAAATGTATTTGATTACAAGTACAACAACAACAAAAAGGTTAAACAAATAGGAATTTGTTTTCTTCTATCATTTAAAAAAAAAAACAAAACTGCACTGAGGCAGTGCAGGTCTGGCATAGAAGTTCCTCCAGTCATTCTGCTACATTACTCTCAGCTTTGGGTTTCCATCCTCAGGCTTGCCTCAGAGTTATAAGAAGACTGCCTGCACCATAGCCATTACATCCTTTTCTCAGCAGGAAGAAAGAAAAAGGAAGATCAGAAAGCACTTTCCAGCTGGGTCATCCCCATTTTTAAGGAGTTTTTCCAAAGACTCCACCCAGCAGTTACTCTTATCTCTTTGGACTAGATCTTGGTTACGTGTTTATCTCTAGTTCCAAGGGGTTCTGAACAACATTGTTTTCTATGACTGCATTGCTATTCCCAATGCATTTCAGTTAGTAAAGAAGGAGAGTAGATACTGATGGGTCTTGCCTGCCTCAGCACCCAGCCAGGAGCAAATCCTGTCCCTACCCACATGCAGGACAAAGTCCTTTGAGCAATCCGTGGAATATAACAGAGTGAACTTTCTGAAAAAAAAAAAAAAAAATTAAGTCTAGAGTCTTCCATCCACCCTTTAAAACAGATTTGGCCAAGCTGGAAGAATACAAAAAGTATTTTCCAAGTAGATTGTTAAAGTAACATTTCACCACAAACTCGATGATCATCCTCAAGGGTCTGAGTAGAAGGAAGGGTGGTAAGTTTGTTATTTGTCCTGAAGGACACCAGTGCAAGGCCACTCTTCCGTGTGACCAGCAGGGTTGAGGACTGCCCCTCAGCTGCAGGGTCGCAGACCCTATTTGCTAGTCAGGAGCAGCTCCTGCATCTCATTCTCTTTCCACCTCCAGTATCAGCCTCTCTCAATGGAATGATCTATTTCTGAATGATTCCTGGTTCCTGGTGGGGATTTAGAGATTGATGCTAATCATTTCTTATTAGAAAATGGACTCACCTATGTCTGTGAGGGGTTCTTACTCAGCATTCCTCTACTTGTTTGTGCATGAGCTCGCAGGAGCTTCCCGGGGTTGCCAGCCTCAGTACTGACCTTGATGCCTATTTTTCTGCAGTTGGGTTTTCATTACTAGGAATGACCTTGAGAGCTGCCTGCAGAGAACACCAGTCACTCTGTTTAGTTCTTTTCCTTCAAAGTGCAGGGGGGCTGCCTTTTCATGCTGCCTGCCCTGACAGGAGAAAAAGAAGGGTCATCTCTAAGAGGGAGGTACAGAACAGTGGTGTGGTGAGATGTTACAAGTTCTCACCCCTCATGTAAATAGAAGGAAGATCAGTAGAGTAGTGGAAAGGGACCAGGGGGAAGGAGGAAGAGAGGGAAACGGGAGGAACTGGGGGATGATATGGGCCAAATTGTATTATTACATTGTGTTCATATATAAATATGTAACAATGAATTCCATGATTATGTATAACTATAATATACCAGTAAAAAATATGAAAAAAAAATGTAAATTCTGATTCTGGTTCAACCATGAGTTAGCCACGTGCTTTCTGACCTTCTGTCTTAGTCCATTTTCTTTTGTTATAACAAAATGTCTGAGACTGGTCACTTTATAAAGAAAAGGGGATTATTTAGCTCATGGTTTGGGGGACTCAAGAGCATGGCATCAGTATCTATTTGGCTTGTCAAGGTCCTCATATGACATTACGGTGATGCATGGGGAAGAAATTGAGTGGTGAGGCAGGGCCCAGAAGGCAGGTTGTTGCCCTTTAGTACCAACCCACAACTGGGGAACTAACTGGGGTGCCACAGAACTACATTAATCCTGTCTGAGTACAGCACCCCCAGTGACCTGTTTACCTCCCAGCAGGCCCCTCCCTTGAGTCCTATACCTCCCTCATCTCCACACTGGGGACCAAGCCTCCTGCACATGAACCCTGAGGTTTGTCCCTACCAAGGGCAACCACAGCACCCTCTTTGAGCAATTCCTTTGTAGATTGAGGTGGGTGGACAGGATGCCTCTAAGGACCCTCCAGAAGCTCTAGGATGCTAAGATATGAACATCTTAGAAACTCCTCTAAAAGGAGAGTGAAGAAGGGAGAAGGAAGAGGAGAGGGTGGAGGAGTCTGTACCTTTTCTCTTTGTTCTTTCTTGAATAAAAATCTGGAGGGCTGGGCCTCCTTTCCAGGGGCCTCTCATGTTCATCCCTAAGTGAGGACTGTTAAGAATCCATCAGAGCTTCTCTGCTCCATTGGCTGCCTTTGAGTTCGTGGTGGTAGAGACTGGAGTTAGAGACAGCGTCTGCTTTTTGGCCCCTGCCCCTCAAAGAAATGCCTGGGTCTAGAGCAGAAGCGGGTACGTGGTTGGTTGGGCATCATCCTCTTCCTCAGCCTCACTGATCCTGGAATCCCTCTTCTCCTGCCTACACCCTCTGTCACGTGCTATCCAATCTGGTGGGAGTGGCCGAGGGGCTTGGTTTTGTTTGGATGAATTTTTTCCAGGTTCAGTTGGTCCATTTGCCTTTCTCAGATTACCAGAGAAATCAGGCTTTTCCTTTATGCCTCCTGAAAAGCTAAACATACTGTTGGCACCTGGGAGGTCTCAGGAAGTCATGATATGTCCTGAGGAAGATGAGTTTGATTTATACTCCCAGAATTTTAGTTTGTTGTTCCAGAAATCTGGTGAGAAGATCGTCAAACCATAATGCACAATTTGCATTATTAAGTGATTTGAATAAAAGGGGAACTTTTATAAGTAGGATAAAAGAAAAACAGTAATTATGCCAGGAAAAAATATTGAAAGAATGCCACATAAGGACTGAGGCAGTAGCTCAGTGATAGAGGCTTGCTTTGCATGTGTGAGGCACTGGGTTCGATCCTCAGCACCACATAAAAATAAATAAATAAATAAATAAACAAACAAACAAAGATATTTTTAAAAAAGAATGCAACATAATACTAATGAAATTCCCATCGTGTGTGATTGAATAACTCCATTTAAAGAAAAATTATAATCATACTTGGAGAATTACTCTTAGAAGATGCCAGGAGCTCAAACATTTTTAGGAATGTTTAACATGTCTTAAGGCCCATAATAATGCTCACAGGATGTCATCAAAGAATGAATAGTGGAGCTGGGGATGTAGCTCAGTCGGTAGAGTGCCTGCCTCACAAGCACAAGTCCCTGGGTTCCATCCCCAGCACCGCCAAAAAAAAAAAAAAAAAAAAAATGAATAGTTCTATCTAAGGCTATTCTGAAGGAACCTTCTCCACTTGCCCTCCTAATTTCAGTCCTAAAACAGCTCTACCATTAGGATAGTCATTAATTCTTTACCTGGAACCTTATAAACTGCTGGTGACAACAGAAATGCTTTGTGGTTTTCTTTCTTCATACTGAAACTGCAGTTTCTCTGTTGCTACTGGCAAGTGGGGTCTGCAAGCTGCAGACCTCTGCAGCTGAGAAACGTGCTGCAGCCCTTAATGGTGGGCCCTGCCCTCCAGTGTTACAGCAGACCCCAGAAGCTCACCACCAATTTCTTCTTTCTGGGTTCTTGTCTCATGAATTTGAAGAATGAAATCCACAGACAAGGATAAGTGAGTGTAAGTAGGATTTATTAAAGTGTGAAAAGAAGCAGAATTCCCACAGGGTGAGAGGAGACCCAGCGAGGGTTGCCCCCTGAGTGTACCAGTCTAGGGGTTTGTATAGCACTTGTAGAAAAGTACTAATGCACTTGGCTAACCCTGAAATTCCATTCAGGTCAGCCTCACTTCCATTTTCCCACCAGTTATGGGGAAGCTAGAGGTTGAGCTCATGGGATTGAGAATGCTCAGGTGTTCAGGGCCCATGGGTGCTATGCAGAGCAGGCCAATGTCCACCAGTTCAGGCTGCTTCAGTGCAACAGGTTGGCATGCCCTGGCTTGCCTTGGTGTGGGCTCATCTTCCCTGACCAGGTGAGCTCCTCATAGCTGTGGACCATGCTCGCTGCCCACACTCCAGCCCTGCTTGGTCCACCTCTCCACAGCTCCAGGACAATAGCTTGGCTTCATTACTTCTCAAAGCACAAATGGAAGCTGGGCATGGTGGCATACACCTGTAATCCCAGCTACTTGGGAGGCTGAGGCAGGAGGGTGCAAGTGCAAGACCAGCCTGGGCAACTTAGCAAGACCCTGTCTCAAAATAAAATTTAAAAAGGATTGTGGCTGTAGCTCAGTTGCAGTGCACCTCAGGGGATTCAATCCCCAGTACCAAAAACAAAACGCCCACAAATGTCAAAGATGAGACCAAGTGATACAGAGGGTTTCTCCCAGCCTCTGTCTGGGCAATATTCTACAAAGTTCTTTAGTCTGTGGAAATTAGGGAGAAATAGCCAGGAACAATGTGCTTTGCTGATTTGAGCCCAAAAACATGTAATAAACAGCAAAAAAAAAAAAAAAAAAAAAAAAGAGCAGGAGTCCCTGAATTTGTTCTTCAGCCTGCTTGGACCTCCAATTCTTTCTCTCCTCTCTTTTTTCCATAGCTTTCTTTCCCCAACTTCCTGATCTGTCCTTCCAGTGACTCAGGCCCTGTTCCCTGCTCATGTCCTCACTGCTGCCCCAGAGCTTCCATGGGCTGTAGGTCCAATGAAGTCCTACTCTATGACTTTCCTGGGGCTGCCATGTCTGTGAACTGCCCTGAGGTCAGCCCCAAATAGACCCAATTTGCTCTGGGCCTCTGGACACACTCTCAAATCAAGGAAAAAGAATCAAATGGATCATAGGTATTTTTCAAATTGGAGAATCCAGGCATCTCAGCTGGTGATAAGGCCCTGTAACTGGTTTAGAGCCATTAAGAGGGCTTGTCAGTTCTTTGACTCTGCTGTGTCTGGGAAAATACCTCATCCCCTTCTCTCTTCTTGCAGGAGGATTTTTCTACTTAAAGACTGTTATCTCCCTTTAGTTTCTCACTAGTTTCAACTCTTCTTACAGTTTCAGGACACTAAGGCATTATATGTTTTGACTTTGGCATTGACCACATTTGTGCAAGCCCTCAGTGTTTGGAGAGAAAGATGAACACTTTATGATGAATTAGGAGTTTGAAAAGCAACACACTAAGACACAATTGCATACTGTAGAACTTATCACTGATGAGGAGTATTTGAACAGATGTGATCCGTTTCCAAGTCTAAGAGCTAAGTACAGTCTTGGTTTAATGACATATGTATTATTTCCTTCTGTTTATATTCGAGAAGATGATAACTTATTGATAGATTTTGCTTGCTTTGGAGCCCATTTTGATCATGTCCCCTGAAAAGGAAGTTCAGCAGTAGATCAGTGTTTTGGAGAAGTGACAGGGACCAGTTTAACTTTGAGCCATTTGTGAATGTTATAATCTTCATTTTTTCCTTCTGTGGACAATACGTTCTCCCATATGGTTCTCAGAATGAATATTCTTTTAGAATCTTATTCTGTAAGATCTAGGCAAAGCTCAAATCTTTTCATTAATCTTCATGAAGAACAATTTTAACCATTGAACTAGCTTAATTTGGTGGTTAGCATGGAGTTGGCAGTGTCCTCAGGCTTTGGGTAAACTCAAAACTCTACCTACTCCATCTGCAGCTTCCCACCCCTGCTGCAGTAAAAGCAGAGACAAGTGTTTTCTAAATTAGAACACAGCCTTCTAAAGAAAGTTACTCGTGAAGTATCTCAGGTCAGCTCTCTCACTGTTTCCCTCCATTTCTTACCTCCTCATTTTCCAAAAGGCTTATTAATAATACTAATGATGTTGTTTTTGTCAACTTTTTCATTGCTGTGACTAAAGGACCCGACCAGAACAACTGTAGAGGGGGAAAAGTTAAGGGCTCACAGTTTCAGAGGTTTCTATCCATAGAAGGCCAATTTCATTTCTCAGTGCTTAAAGTGAGGCTGAATATAAGAGCGTGGCAGAGGGAAGCAGCTCTCATGGTGATCAGAAAACAGAGAGAAAGGTCTCCACTTGCCAGATACAAATATATACCCAAAGCCACACCCTAATTCCCACCTCCTCCAGCCACACCCTACCACTTCAGTTACCACTCAGTTAATCCTTATCAAGGGATTAATCACAGATTGGGTAAGATTCTCATGACCCAATCATTTCTCCTCTGAACCTTCCTGCATTTTCTTACACATGAGCTTTTGGAGGATACCTCACATCTAAACCAAAACATTCTATCCCTGGCTCCCAAAAGCTCACAGTCATCTGGCAATGCAAAATACATTTAGTCTATTTCCAAGAGTCCCCATAATCTCAAGTTCCAAGATGGCTCAGAGTTCAAGTCCAGAGTCTTCTTTGAGGCTTATGGCTATCTCACATTGTGAGCTCCTGTAAAATTAAAAACAGCCTGCAAGTTTCCAATATATAATGGAACAGAGTAAACATTTACATTCACAAAATTAGAGGCATAGAAAGAAGGGATAGGACCAAAGCAAGACCAAACTCCAGCTGGGCAAACAAGTCCGGTAGCTACATGTCTAGCATCTAGTGGGTATGGCATCCTGATGTTCTCTCCAAAGGGCTTTAGCTCTAGCCCTGTGGCTTTGTTTGTTGCCACCCAAGTGTCCTTTATGTTGGCTTATCTCTGCTTGATTCCTGCAGCTTTCCTAGGGCAATGTCCCAGGAAATCTTGGGGGTCTCCACTGCAACTTCAGCTTCTTCCTCACATCTCCACACTTCCCAGGGGGTACCCACAGGGACACTGCCCTTTGCCTGGCCTCCCAGGCTCCTTTGAAATCTTGGTGAAAGCCTCCCTGAACCCCTAATTCCAGCATCCTGCATTCCTGCAGAACCAGCACTACATGGTTCATGCCATGGTCTGCTGCCATCTGGAGTAGTAGCCAAGTCTCCAGGGACCCTTTGCAGCAGCCTCTGAGTATCTGGGAGGCTGAGCACATTGAAAAACTTCCTAGGCATCCTTGTGTAAGAAGGATTCCCCACTGGTCTCTGCTCAAGAGAATTTTTACTTTTACTTCGCTGTGTCTGAGTTGGGTGTGGCTCCTGAGATACCCTCAAGCCATCTTTCTTATTGTCTCTGGGTAAAGTCTTTAGCATTTATTTAGTGGCACTAATGTCTTTGAAAACTGCAACTTCTTTAACCCCAGTTGTACTCCTGCCTTTCAAGTTCAAGTTTTTTAAAATGTTTCTGCTCTGGAATATCATAATAAATTTGACTAAAAGTCAGCAGCAATATCCATCTGAATGCTATGCTGCCTAGACATTTCTCCCATCAGATTAAAAATCCATCACTTTTTAAATCAGCTTCACAGAAAATCTCAAGACCCGGGAAAAATGCAGATAACTTCTCAGCCAAAACATAACAGGAATGGCCTCTAGCCCTATATCAATAGTGTCCTCCTTTTCCTCTAAACCTTCTAGAGCCCTGTCTTCACTGTTCACTGTCCTATTGGCATTGTGGTCTTGTGCACTCCCACCAGAATCAGCCATTAAGCTTCACTTACAACAATATAAAGCATTTCCAGCTTGCACTGCTAAGCATCTCACAATTCCTCCCACCAATTCCAAAAAGCTCCAAATGCTTATGAGCCACATGGTCAGGTTAGTCACAGCAATGATTCTACTTCTAGGTACCAGTTTTTGTTTTAGTCAGCTTTTTTGCCGTTATGACTAAATGACCTGACCAGCACAATTGTAGAGGAGAAAAGTTTATTTGAGGGCTCACAGTTTCAGAGACCTCCATCCATAAAAGGCTGACTCTATTCCTCAGGGCTTGAATTGAGGCAGAACATCATGGCAGAAGAGTGTGGCAGAGGAAGCAGCTCACATGGTGATCAGGAAGCAGAAAGAGACATCTCCACTTGCCAGATACAAAGATATACCTCAAAGCCAGGCCCTGATTCCCACCTCCTCCAGCCATACCCTACCACTTCAGTTACCAGCTGTTAATCCCTATCAGGGGATTAAATCACTGATTAGGTTAAGACTCTCACAACCCAATGTTTCTCCTCTGAATCTTCTTTCATTGTCTCACATGTGAGCTTTTGGGGGACACCTCACATCCAAACCATATTGTTTGGCATGCTGTTATAAACCCAACAATTGACATGGAACAAATTGATGCATTGGGGAGTTGATATATTTATTTCCACATGGAGGAAAATCATAGGCTTCAAACTCCACAGAGTTGAGTGTGCAACCTTTGGCAAATATGAGCTCCAAATATGAAGTATTTCCATTTTTATTGTGTTTAAGGCCATGTTCGAGCATAGCAGTCATGTCCACATGCAGCATTATTCCCAAAAGAGATTCAGGGTGAGCTGCACAGCTGGAATGGCTCTGCAGTCCTAGATAGGGCTCTCCATGAGTGGCTGGGTATTGGACAATGGAGTCCGTGGTAACATGCTCCATCTTGATATATGACCATGGCTGCAATAGACCAGTGGGAAACCACTACGATGCAGTGCACATGGACAGATCAATCTGATTTCCTTATCCAGTGTGCCCTCCAAAATGACTATGGGATTAAAGATTTTGCTCAGAAGTTTCTATTGCATTCCTTGGCCTGGGCATCTGGGGTAGCTACAGCTGCTATGCCTATAGCTGCGTGGGAGAGCACCCTTAGGGCTTCTTCTTCCCACCCCAGAGGACAATGACTGCATTCCAGCTTGCCCTAACCAGGGAAAAGGAATCTGCTGGAGGCAGCTCTTCCCATGACCCCTCATATTGAGACCTTCTGCCACAAGGATGGCTTCAGGTTCCTGGACCTTCCTGTTAGGAATGGAGCCATACAGCATGTAGCTTCTAGGTGATACTAATAAAGAGGCCACAGGCCTGGATGCACCATTTGTGGCAGGTCTGGGTGTTACAACCACTCAAGAGGAGGCTTCTCTGCAGCCTCAGAACCACAGAACACCAACAGATGCAGACTGGCATATCTGACTGGTCTCACATTTTGTCTGCTGCCCAGAGAAGGTGTTCTTAGCTTGGAAGAACTCATAAAATTACCAAACTAGAAAACTTGCTGCTCAGAATGTGGTCCGTGGCCACCACATCATCATAGAAATGCAGAATCCTGGGTCTCACCCCTGAGCAGGCGAGTTGTATACACTGAAAGTCCAAGGAGTCCTGAGGCAGCCCATCTTCTCATTAGGCAAAATTGCTCTTCAGTCATCCCTGATATATGTGACTTATCCAAATTTCTTACAGTTGGATTCTAATTTAATTGTATAATCTACGGACTCTAGGATCTATATAACATCTGGATGGGAATTTCTCATTTGATAAATATTTGAATTATTTTATTAATTCTTTTGGAAGAAAAAAATGTGTTCCTTCACTAAGTGTAATTCATTTAAAACATGGAACATGTCCCTTATATTTTGGGACTTTTGAGAAGCAGGGGGCAGTGTTACTTGTAGGATCATGGAAGTTGCAAAGAGAAAAATGAAACAACTGAGGCCAAACCCATTTGTGCATTTAGACAGTTATTTGATGGTTTAGGGCCTATATTTTTCCTGAATGGAAGCCAGAAAAGCTAGACAATATTACTGTGTTGACAGTTGATAAGAAAGAAAGCAATAACCAAAGATAGGCATCAGGAAATCAAAGGGCGGGACAATATACCACACAGACAACCCCTTTGATGCTTTGTTACACTGACATCCGTTTCCAAAAAAAATATGGTGTAGTCCTTCTGGCTTCAAAGATAAGTTTTAATTGTGTAACTTCAACTACACAGAAGTTGTCGATTATTACCCAGGATATGAAAGAAAAATGGAGACAGATTCTCCTGACTTCACTTTTGCTGAGGAGCTGAAGTGCCACTTCAGGGACATCTGGTTTACCTTGGCAGTCAGTCCCCCAAGGGAGGAAACAAGGGAGACAGTAGAATGAGTAGCTGCCACCACACCTGCCCTCAATGTGCCTGGTGCATTTCTTAATTTTAGAGCAATTTTATTACCCAAATAATACATAGTAACTATAGAAACTTCAGGAAATACAAATTGACAAAGATAAAAACCCAGAAACAACCATTATTCATGATTTGGTGTCTGCCTTAATAGATTTTTTTCTGAGCATCTGTGTTCCCACAGATATATTTATCATTACCCAAACTGGCATTACATGCATTTTATAGTCTAATTTTCTCAACAGCTATTTTGCAAGCATCTTTATATGTCAGAAAACTTGTGCAGTTGTGTGTCCACAGTAGTGTGTTTCTGTACCCCATGCCCTAGTGTAGGTCATGTGGGCTCTATTCAGTCTTTCACTATTACAAACACTATTGCCAAGAACATCTTTGTACTGAGTCTTTGTGAACATCCTTCATTATTAAGATAAACTCCTACATGTGAAATTGCTGGGGTAAAAAGATATGCAGTTTGTAAAGCTTCTGATATTTTCCAAAGTGCCATTTTACTCTCCTATTGATGGATGAGCATGCTAGGGTCTCATAAAAATAGTGACTTAATGTACGAAAAGGAGAAATGCATATGTCTGTGTGTGTATTTATATGTGTGTTTATGTATCTCATATATATATATACCATATATATCTCATATATATATATAAAATGCACAATATACTTATGCTATATATAATGGACAGAATTGCTCCTCTGTGGAATGTTGTGAACAGGGACACTCTCAGGGTTTGGAGATCCTCAGGTTGAAGTCTTTTTCATTTCTCTCATTGACAGCATGGTATTGACTTTACTCCCAGTCCCAACTCAGGCAGCAGTAACGGCCATCGCAAAACCATCAGTGCTCTCTCTGCACAGGCTTTATGGGAAGTGGTTCCATTCCAGCAGTTTTTATTTTTATTCAGTATCTATACTGCTGTCTTTAATGTCTGATGGAATAATAAGTTGGAAGTATTTGGAGAATATTATGCAAAAAGACAGATCATAACCATTAAGGGCTTCCAGTATTTTTTTAATATTTTAGTTGTAGGTGGACACAAAACCTTTATTTTATTTTACTCATTTTTATGTGGTGCTGAGGGTTGAAACCAGTGCCTTACACATGCCAGCCAAGCATGGCTGAGCCACAACCCCAGTCCCCATGGGCTTCCAATATTCAGAATGGACTAATAATGCTAAGAGGATCCCAACTGTCTCCTTCCGCCTTTCTTTTCTCTTTTTGCATATTTATTTAACTGCTCTTTTGGACAACACAATGGTTATGGAAGGAAAGGAATGTTCTATCTGTTTTAACTCCCCCTCTTATTTTTATCTCACCCTCACATCTCCTGACATTATTATGGGCTCATAAAGGTAGTGAGGTTGCACTGTGTGTGGAAGTCTGGTTTTCCTTTTTTGTAGCAAGAATAGTCACAAGAAGTCTTTGCTTTGTCTATTTAAGGGAGAATTGGGCTTTCTCTGTGATTCCATGGTTCATCTGCCATTGCCTCACCTTGAGCATAGTGAGGCTGAAATGTGTGGGGTCAGAGATCACCTGGACTGGGTTCTAAGATCTGTGCAATGTCATGTTTAAGGTGTCACTATCAGTTGGTGTCTCCAAAGGCCTCACTGTTGCAATGGAGAGCCTTACCCTTGGGACTGTTTCCTCTGCTGTGAGTTCAAAGAAATAACTTCAGAAACTTGATTATTGGGTTTATCTTTCCCATTTTCCCTGAAGCAGTGCATAGTCGGGCCTCTACAAGCAGAGAGTCACAGGGAGTAGGAAATTTCCCAGGAAAAGGGGGAAGCTTTTGAAGTATCTCTGCATTTCAAACTGTATCATTTGGAACTTACTCACCTTGGTATTTTTCTTTAATCTGTTGTATGTGAATTCCTTCCTTCTCAGATAGTAATCTGCCTAAAGACAAAGTCAGGGTATATCTTCTCCTACTTGTGGTCCTTGGAACCTTTAGCAGGATTGGGCAGCTTAGGGTTGGGCAGGTGAGATATGAAGGTCAGAGCCTCAAAGTAGGAGTTGGGAGATGGTCCTTGTGTCTCCACATTGGCTGTTGGCTAAATGGCCAACTTGGGCGAGTTGCCTGACTTCATCCGTAAACCAGGGGCCTGAGTGAAAAGTCTCCCTGTCTTTAACTTTCTTGTCATGTCCAGTAAGCTTGCTCTTCAAATGGGCCCCAAAGTACATATTTTCTAAGAAGACTTAGAAATAAGGACAGGGGACATGCAGGATCATATTCAAATTAGCAAAGCATTTGAATATCGCACTGAACGTTAGGCCAAAAAAGTGGGTTCCCGGTTCAATTTCCTGCATTACAAGTTTAATCATGGGCAAAGCAAATGCCTGATTTCACTATTGATTTTTCTGCTGTAGCATCCAGGATGTATCTTATTAGCAGAGGCATGTCTTTTCTTAGGACAGATGTAATAGGTAATCATTGTTTGGTCTGATTTCTCAGCATCCTGCCAGAATAAATCCCTTCTAAAAATAAGTTTTCATTAATGTAATTGGTGTGACCCTTCATCTACCTCTAGTGTAAGACCCAGAGGCCTGGAGCTAGCTCCCTGATGAACAAATCCCTGGGAGAGGTTTTGTTTAACATCCTCTCTTCTTTTGTCTCTTGTTTCGTTTGGGTAGATTTATCATATTTCTTAAAACAAAATGAATATTAATTCCAGTCCTGTTGTTTCCAAGCCCTGCTGTGTCACCGCCACATCTACAGGATTGTTTTGAAATCTGGACTTTCTCAGGATGACTCTGCTACCTGAGTAGCAAAGAAAATGTCAAGCACATAATAGGGTTCAGAAAGAATTAGGATCACTGAGCAGAAGAAAGGATCTGTGTAAAATGCCATGGCTTTATCAGGCCTTTGAAGCCCTTAAATTTTTATACAAACAGGGTCTTAGAACGTCGCTCAGCAATGGGACCTTGGTGTGTCTCACACCTGTGTTATCATCTCAGAAACCTTCAGAATCACATAGGACTTACACAAATATGCTAGATATGTTTAAGTGTTTCTAGCAGAATTTGTTACAGACTCATTACATGTGAACCTTCTGGTCCTCTCGCAGAATCGATGTCAAGCTATGTCAGAATTTAAAGCGTCTTTGTTGTGTCTCTGGTTGGCGTCTGGCCTTTGCTTCCCCTTCTTCCTCTCATCAGGAGTGTATTTCAGGAGTCGGGACCTGACAGAAGTTTAAATATGCCTCAAAAGTGAAATGGATGTTCCACCTCCAAGTGGAAGAAAACGCCGGTCTCTAAAGCATCTGCCTTACTCTCTGTACTGTTTCTTCCTTAATAATGTCCTGGTTTTGGAATGTGCTCAGGGATATGAATCAGACAGCCAGGTCCCTTTTGTGGCTCCTGCAACAGATGATGAAAATGGAGAGCAGATAGCTGCAGTTATGTCAAGGTGTCCTGCTACAAAAGCTTGAAAGGGCCCAAACGTCAGAAAGATCCCTTAGTGCTCTCTTCTGCCGAATGGAAATCTGGGTTTTGGCTTAACCATTTCAGCCAACGTTCTATTTGTCAGTAAGAAATTCAGGTCAAGGGAGGAGAATTTTATTACCCGTGTTATAAACCCAGGGTGGATCCCCTATCAGAGAAACCCCGTATATCACCTCACTGCCACCACATGCCCCAATTCCTAACACTGCTCCTAACCCTGCTGGGTCTGGCGTTGGGACCAGCCTTACCACATGCACAACCCAAAGTTGCAGGCTGACCAACAACCTTGTCTAATTATAAAACCACAAAAAATTAAGAGAACCTGATATTTCATCTTAACTCTTGGTGGGGTATGGGAATTGCCTACAATTTTCTCATTAGTTCAAAGGTTCAAAGAACTGGCTTTAAAAAAAGAATTGAAAAAAGCAAGGAAGGCAGGGTATGCATTGCCTTCCAGATGAATAGACTCTCCCAGGAAGGAATTTGGAAGCCCCTTCCTGAGGGCATTTATTTCTGGCATTCTGGCTTAATGGAGGGTGAGGGTGGGCTGGCCCTCTGTGGATTTTGTGCTTCTTGTCCCTCTGGAACCTTTCCCTCCTGTCTTCTGACCTGATCTTGATTCACAGGGCACCCTGGGCATGTCTTGGTTGTGTGTCTGACCCCCTCACACTTCACCTGGGTTTTCTGCCACCAGGACTTGTGGGTCTGGTTGGCAGGCTAGAATCCAAGGCCTGGGAGCTATTCAGTGACACGGAGTGGGGCTTTAGAAATGCAAATAGAGAGTTTATTCACACTCCTGCGTGTGAGGTTACAGGGCCTCAATCTAGGATCTAGGGCCAGCTTCCCTAAACCAGGCGGCCCCTAGAAGTTGGATGTACCCTTGTGCGGAGTCTGGCAGCCTTCTGGGGCTTGTGTGGCACTGAGGTGTTAGCAGTAGTTTGGGCATGGAAAGATGTGCTGTGATCTGTTCAGTGGAGGGTAAATAGTTATGGCTGCTGCATTGGAAATATCTCATTATACCTACATTGAACATGCATTTGCTTAGTGAAGTATCTGTAGCCACCCAACTTCATCTAATGTATTTGTTTCTCGTCTGTCTCCCCCACTAGATTATAAGCTCTATGAAGGCAGAGTCTGTTTTATTCGCCATTGTATCCCATAGTGCTTAGCACATGGTATGTGCTCAATAAACATTCCTTGATTAAATAAATTATTGCAATTGATTTGCAAAGGATCAGTGACAAATGGGGTTAAGAGGACAGTGATATCAATAGTCGCTTAAAAATTCTGGAAAGGTAGCTGAAGTTGTCATATCCTGAGACAAGTTCAGGCAATCCCTTTGGAATGAGAGACCTTGACCTTCAATTGGACATGCCTGCTATTGGGCAACAGGTGCTCTAGGGACAAAGCAGTTTGCCAGTTCTAGGAGGTAGACCAGTCTGGGAGGTACCAGATCCCAGGAGACAGTGCAGGCAAGGCTGCTGTGAGGTCCCAGGCTGCAGAAGATGGTGTGGGGCCCTGGTACAGGCAGTGCAGAGATTACTAAGGGGCAGTCTGTCATCCAGAAGGGCCATGGTCCCCTGTCCTCTCCTCCATATCATCCAAGTGTAGGATGCCCACCTAAGTGAAATGGTCCATCTGTTCGCAGCAGGATCATCCACCCAAGTTGGCTGAAGGAGCAGAACCATCGGTGCAGAGCCCCAGCAAAGCTAAGGTTTGGAGAAAAAAAAACCCAACAGGTTAATTTTAAGGATGGTGAGCTTGGGAGGTGACAGAGTGTGCTGCAGGGGTTGGGAGGAGATTTGGAGTTCTTACAGATTTGGGGTTCAGGCAGCCCCTTCTCTAGCAAAATGGCCTTGAGCAATTTAGCTAACATTTCAGCTGCAAATGGAGAGACTATGCCTCTATCATAGCATTGTTTCAAAGATTGAGAATAATATATCTGAAGCATTTAAGACAGTACCTAGGAGATAATAAGCATTTAATGAATGTTTGATATTGTCGACACTTTTCTTCTGCTGCTAAATTTAGGTGGCCAAAAAGATGTACAGGAAAGGAGGAAAACGTGACAAATACCCAGGCTCTCTGTGCACTTTCTGCCTCATAGAAGGCACAACCTTGTGCTGCTCTCCATAAAGTTTTTTTTGTTTTTCTTTAGCAAGGAAAATTTATGTGTCAATCACATGAGAGGCTTCCTCCTTCTTTCGGAAAATGCACACTAATTTGAAAGGCTGGTTGATACTGTGTGACTGGCTCCCATGCTCTAGCCAGTGGTGGGCAGGTCCTGCCTGCTCCCGGTCCCTGTCTGGCCTGTTTTCCCTGACTGAACAGGTGTTCTCTGAGGTCTCTGGAGAGGACAGGTAATAGATATGATAAAGGCCAAGTGCATCCATGGATGTGTTGTCTGTGCTTCTCCAGGGAGGCCTAGAGGCTTTTCATGACAATTAATTATTCACATTTTTTCTCCTTCCCCTCAAATACTTGGTTTCCCTTCCAGCTCCACAGAGGCAGATTTCCCTGGGGCATGTGTAACCCTAGCACCTGATGACAGTTTGGAGCTGCTTTTTATGGTTCTTTGAGTCTGTGTGCTTCAGGGTCACATGCAGTGGTGAGCGCATACGAATGCCACTGCTCTCCTGGGGCAGGATTCTAGCCCCTGCCGTCTCCCTGATCGATGCAATGGTGAGCAGATGGGGTCTTGCTTCTCCTTGCATGCTTGCTCTTGGCTGCATCCGGAGCTGCCAGGCACACTGGGCCTGATGGAATGCCTTGCAGCTGGGCATCCTGCCCTTTTGCAGAGCTGTAAACACCCAGTCATCCATGCAGGCTTCACCATGGCCTTTGTTACTGCTCTCCGGGAAACCTTTGTGTGACTGCTTGAGGTGGCACAAGGCTGAGCGCCCTGACAACTCTGTTTGGGAGACTCAGATGCCCCCTCCCCCCGGGCCTCTTTACAACCAGGCCTCTCCCACCCCTGGCAGCAGGCTTTCCAGGGTCAGTGTTCTGCTTTTCTTTCACCAGTGCGCCCACTGTGCTGCTGGCCTGTCTGAGCTGCCCTGGAGGGCAGTGCTGAGATAAAAAGACTTGGACATGTGCCAGCAGGGAGGCAGCTTCTGGCCCTCAGAGACCCAGGAACAGAAGAAAGAGATGTAAATGAGTGTCCAAGACATGAAGCTATTGGCTGGTGGCTGGGAAGACGGCCAATAGAAGGAGGTGGGAGAGTCCCAAGGAGGGGCCAGGTGGGAGCAGTGTGGCCAGACATGGTGAGTGCTGGAGAAATGGATCCAGCAGAGAGAAAGGGGCCATGGGACCCAGAGATCTCATGCTGCAGAGAGTGCCCAGCTACCTCTTACTTCTGCATACCCTTGGCAAGTGACTTCATGTCTTTGTGCCTCAATTTCCTGCTTTTTAAAATGGGAACAGTAATAACACCCCTTTCCAAAGTTTTTGCAAGGATTAAAAAAGCTCATGTGTGCAGAACACCAGGAAAGGATGCTTGTTAGCAAATGTCACCCTGGGTCCCGGGGGCTGCACACACAGGGGTGGGTCAGGATCTTACAGGGACCACCTGATGCTCCCAAGACTTCTTTTCCCAACACTCCTTCACCCCATGTATCTTTTTTCCTCATAGAATTCATCTGTAATTTTCTCAGGCAAAATTCTTCATCTTCGGGTTGCTCAAAGCCTTTCTGTCCTTTCCCATGTACATTTGTGGATGTTTACCTAAGCCGCATCTCCAGTATTGGGAGTTCAGGGCATCATGGAAAAGGGAAATGACACATTAGTGGTGGTGGCACCTTCTCCCTTTAATGGACTGGGGGAAGTTTCCTTGGTTAGCCTGGTCGCTACTCTTGCTTCCACTGTACTTCTGCTGATGGTGGGGTTAATGTTCAGTGAAATGGAAAGAAGCCAGGCAGGCAGAAAGAGCCAGCAAGGGGCCAGGTAATCCCTGAGTTCTGATTGTTCACTAAGCCCTTGCAATGAATTTTCAGGATTCACATTAATATGGGGGCACACAATTCCCAGATAACTGAATAAGAACACGAATATGGCCTAAAGGTCCTTCCTTAAATTCAGCCCATCATCTCAGCAACACAAAGGTCTAATTGCCAAGAGGACATCCTGGAAGTTATCCACACATCTCAAGCCAAGCGGCCAAAATGGAATTCCTCTTTCCTGTGCTTTTGCCTCTGTTTCCTCTCTCAGTTAAACATCGTGTCAGACCAGTTACTCAGCCAGAAACATCACAGGACCCTCCTCTCCTCCTTTTTCTGGGACTCCCTCCCCAAGCCTGGGGGCTCAAAGACCTGTCACATGGACCTCCAAAATAGCCCGTGACTCCATGCCCCTTCTATTTGGCTACTGATTCCATCTGCATCCGTAAAAATGCTATGGAACATCCACCCCCACCCCAACTTATGCCTTGGAACAAGTCATTTGCTGTTCCCCATGCGTCTTGGGTCAGTGAATCTAGACCAGACTGAGCCGAGTGGCTCTTACCATGTCTCTGAGTGTCTGAGATCGTGGGATCGAGATGGGGCTCACTGAGGGCAGCAGCTCCACGTGTGTCTCGTCCTCCTCCACCAGCAGTCAACCCACGCATGTTCTTATAGAATCGTCAGAAACACAGGTCAGCCAACACACATCACGACTCACTTTCTGCTCGCCAGATGTAAGCATGTGGTCTACTCCCAGGTCAGGGTGGCGAAGAACACGTCACGTGTAGTGGGAGGATCTACAAAGCCACAAGAGCAGGCATACAGGTAGGACAAAAAGCTCAGGCCAACAGTGCAGACTGTGGCCAGGTCTTTGTCATTCCTTGTCTGCGCTCTTTACCAATCCCTTAGCTCCTTATTTTATCTGCAGTTAGCCTCCTACCTGACTTGATCCTGACATCCCTGCATTGAAACCTTCCATCAGGGACCAGACTGAGCTGACGCCCATACAACTTGGCTCCAGCCCATTCTTCCAATTGCATCTGTTGCCATGTTTCAGAAGGACTCGCCACCCCTTCTCAATGTGCTTGTTTCTTCTGTACGGTTTTGTGCCTTCATAAACAGTCTCCCTCTTCCTACGGAGACTCTCTCCCACATTTGAGGTTATTATAAGTGAGATGCCATTACCCTTCAAGATCCAGTTCACACGGTGCCTCCTCCAGGAATCACATCGGTGCCTCTGCTGGAATCACATCGTCATACTTGTAACTAACCCATACCAATTCTTCCCAGAGAGGGGGAAGGAGAAAGAGGAACAGTTGAAATAATTCCCTGCCATTGTAGGCTGTGATTATGGGAAACCTGGGACCACTTTAGTCATCCTTAGGTTCCAGAAGCCTCTCAGCTCCCAAAGCCTCTTGTGGAGGGGAAGGAGGACTTGGTTTGCAGAGTGGAAGGTCTGTTCTGTTATACACAACCCTGTAGCAAGCTGGCTACTTCATCCAGGATTCAATCAAAGAAATATGTGCACATCTGGCTGTATTGTCTTGTTGTAGATCAGTACCATCCAAAACTTTATTGGAAATTCAAGGGATTTTCAGTGGTGATATTGTCTATAGGTAGCCCTTATCTCATGTTGATTTCAGAATCTGACTCCTGCCCCAAGATGCTATTCTATTGCATTCCTTATAGGCATATGTCAGAATGAATTTTAATTTTTTAGGTCTGTTTCCCACCTAAATAATGAAGTTCTCACCTGCAGCTTATAGTTCTTTTCAAGTGCTGCTGCCTGGGGTTGTGCAGGTTGCACACTGCACAATTCTAAGGTAGCATGTTTGTGCCAGAGTCTACATAAACAGACTCCCTGCTGTTCTCAGTGGTTCTCCTGTATCCCTAGGGCCTTATGCATATTGATTGCTCAAGAAATGTGTGAATGAGTGAATAAGAGAGAAGGCAACACCAAAAGGAACTATTTTCAAGTGAAATATTTAACAGGATGAAAATTCAGACTTATTTGATCCAACAAAATCAAAGCCCTGTTATTGCAGGTGCACATGGACTCAAGCCCAGTCATAATACCTTGTTTACCTCCCCCCACATGCAAAATAACCTTTGATCCTGTGAATGGATTGAGGTTTACAGTTCCTAAAAGCACATCACACTCACCAGACATTACTGACCACTGGTCACTCTCTGCCTAACCTCCCTAGTGGACACTGTGAGGCAGATGGATGAAGACAGGTCTAGATAACAGATCATCACAATTGGCCTAAAGATATCTTCATTGCTCTTAGATTGGATCAAAAAATTATATAATTTTATGTAGAATTACATAAACAGGCACATAAGAACATCTTTTGAAAGAGCAAACCTTTTTCAGGTATAATCATCTGAGTTAGGCATGTGCCACTATGGCCAGCAATATGTCACCCAATGGAAAAGTGTCACCATGTTATACAGTCAGTTCCACGCATGCATTGGATGCTTCCAGGTATTCTGACAGAGGACAGAGGAAGGTAGCTGACTCATTCAGAATGTATGAGGCTCTGGGGGGAACATGGCCCAATAAGAAACCCCAAAGACCCTGGGAACTACTGGTCTCCTCATTCTCCCCCACCCCTAACCACTGCCCCAATGAGCTCTGACAGACAGCAAGGACACTGCACTTGTCCCCTGGGTTGTTCCTCCCTTCCACTGGGGGAGCCATGGACAGGACACCTCACCTGCCAGACCTTGACCTAGCTATCAATCAGAGTGTGCTCCAAGAAGGCAAGCACATGTCTCTCTTGCCCTCCTCTGTATGCCCCATGCCTTGCTCAGTGCCAGGCACAGAGGAAGGAGCCCCTAAGTATCTTAAGTGAATGAACAAAAACCAAGGAAATAACCAAACCAGAGGAGTACTGTGGCACTAGAAATGGTTTAGTCAGCTTGTGCAGCACAAAGGAATACCAACAAGCACACCTTAGGGGAGGAAAAGTTTGTTTGGGGTTCACAGTTTCAGAGGTCTCAGTCCATGGATGGCCAACTCCATGGCCCAGGGCCCAAGGTGAGGCAGCACATCATGGTGGAAGGGCCCAGATGAGGAAAGCTGCTCAGCTGGTGTCAGAATCAGAAAGCAGAGACAGGGAGGGGGAAGGGGTCACAGGGAATCTGTACCCTTCTAGGGCACACCCCCAGTGACTCACCTACCCGCCCCCCCCCCACCCTATAGTTACCACCCCATCCATTCAAAGTAGGATGGTCAGATTAGGTTACAGTTCTCATATTCCAATCATACTCCTGCATTAATATAGGAGAGTTTGGAGCTCACCTTATCCAAACCATAACTATTTACAGGGGAAGGCATTACAGTTACTTTAGGAAATACCAAATGGCCTGCAGGTGATGGTGCCGCAGCATCTTCTCTTTGGGCTTCTTATCCCTTTTAAATCAGCAGAGCCTTGACTCTTAACCCAAGCTGATGAAGTACAGGACCCCAAGGTCTCCTTAAGACTCTCCACCTTGGAAACCATTCCTGGCAATAGCCCCTTCCCCTCTGGATGCTCAGATGCTGCCCTAGTAGTTTTTTGCATGTGAACTTGGGATCAGAAAGTCATAGATCATAGATTGAGTTGAGTTAGAATTTTAGCTTCTCTTCCTGCCAAGGTGGAATAATCACTTTCATGTCCTCATTCATTCTTGTATGTGTGCTCCCAGGTGAGCTTTCTGTGGAAGAGGCACAAGACCCTTTCCTGGTTAGCATCCACATCATCGCAGACCCTGGGGAATCCCGGCCGCTGCAGGAGGCCATCGATAAGGTCTTGGCTTGGATTCACCCGGACCTTCCACTCTTCCGGGTGTCTGAGAGGCGGGCTGGTCGGAGGCGGAGGAAGTCCCCCAGAGGGGCTCAGCCAGCGCTGGCCGTGGTGCTGTTCCTGCAGGAGGAGTATGGCGAGGAGCAGATCCTGCAGCTCCACCGCACGCTGCAGCGGCCTCCCTGGCGCCACCACCACACGGAGCGTGTACACGGCAGGTTCCTGCCCTACCTGCCCTGCAGCCAGGACTTCTTCACGCTGGCCCCCGGGACCCCGCTGTGGTCCATCCGACCTGTGCACTACGGCAAAGAGATCGTGCGCTTCACCATCTACTGTCGCCACAACAGCTACGCCGACAGCCTCCAGTTCTACGAACTGATCCTGCGCCGGAGCCCCAGCCAGAGGAAAGCGGACTTCTGCATCTTCCCCATTTTCTCCAATCTGGATGTAGACATCCAGTTCTCCCTGAAAAGACTGCCTTGTGACCAGAACCCGGTGCCCACCGACTCCTCTGTGCTGGAGTTCCGAGTCAAGGACATAGGCGAGCTGGTCCCACTCCTGCCCAACCCCTGCAGCCCCATCAGTGAAGGTCGCTGGCAGACCGAGGACCACGACGGCAACAAGATCCTTCTGCAGGTACCCGGGGAGCTCTGTGTGTCTGTGTGTCTGTCTGTCTGAACTGTGAAACAAATCAGTTCTGCCACAAACCCTGGTGCCTGTTAAAAAGCCAGGAGTTCGGGACTAGGAGAAATCAGTGCCCTTGTCTGTCTTGTCTGTCCCAGACCACATCACAATGTCTCCATACTGCATCCAGACAGAAGGGGAGGATGGAAGCCTCTTCCCACGGGATCTTTTCATTTTGCTGCAGTGGCACATGTCTCAGTGAATGTGCCCAGTTCTCCTAGGCACCTCCTCCATTGCCCTCTGATTGAGTACCCATTAAATGCCCCTGGAGCCAGAGCTTCTAACCTGGGGAACTTGCTATTAAAGGTTCCTGAATCTGTTCCTTCCCACTAGGGGAGTCTGTACCAATGTAATCTTCACTCTGAAAAAGGAACTTCAGGAAAGCTCATGTGCTTGACAATTGTGAAGTACATGACATTGCATGGAGAAGACATCTGTTCCCTTCCTCTATCACCTCCCCTGCCTTCTCCCCTCCCACCCTCTGCTACTGGCAGTAGGTTGTTAAAATTCTCTGCTCCTGTGAAAAATGACTTCCTTCTCAGCTTTCGAGGTGTAAGTGATGCCTTTGGAGTTTCTGCATTTACTTAGCTAGGGAGGGTTGAGCGGACATAGGAGACTGGCCCAGTCCTTCCAAGGCCAACACCTTGGTGGCATTACTGGCCACCTTTCCCTCTCATCCTTTCAGTGGAGATGCCAAATTCATTAGAGATCATTGATTAGATTCAATAATTCAAAATTCAGCACAGAAATTAAAGAACTTCCTGTATCTGGCCTACCTGATATAGGCTCTTTCCAACTCAAGCCCTTCCTGAATTAATAGGGAAGGTAGTTCCAGGCCCTCAGGACTTTGTTTCTCTGAGAAACTTCTACCTCCGTCACCCGAGTTTTCATGCTTCTCTATCTGAAGAGAAAGCTGATAGCCACTGGGGGACATTGCCTTCGGAGGTACTGGTAGTGGTAGCCACTTGGGGGACATTGCCTTCGCAGGTAGTGGAGTCACAGGTGGTTTCATGGTAAGCACGAGAACTGTACTCCTCATGTCATGAGATGAAATGAGAATTTGGCACATGTCAGATAACTGGTTCAAAATGTAGCCTAAGCACATTGCTCAAGTCAGAAGGGTCACTTTGACCAAGCATGGTGGCACACACCCATAGTCCCAGCTAAGCAGGAGGCTGAGGCAAAAGAATCACTTAAGCCTAGGAGTTCAAGGTCAGCCTGGGCAACATGAAAAGACTCTGTCTTTAAAAAAAAAAAATAAGTCACCTTGAGATATTCACCTTTTATAGGAATCAGATAATTTTTGGACTTCCTTTGGAAGAAACTAAGTATCTAAGTAATGTTGCTTTATTATTGAGTAAAGTGGATTCTAGCATTGGATCTATAATCCCCTTGGAAATGTGAGAAAATTTTTCATCTGCACTCACAGACTGCCAATTCTGTATGCAAACTATAATACAGTAGCACAAGTAAAAGTTAATGAGATGCAAAGGATTATGTTTATACTAAAAGACCAAAATGACTGTGATTATTTCTGAAGTGATTCCTTCCTTTGTGTAGTAATGGGAGGGCTTTTTTCTCTTGATCCTTCTAATAACATAAATGAAAGAACAAAGTAGGAAAGCTTGGCCTGAGCTCAACTTAGAGGAAACAATGAAAGAGTATTTCAAAGAAGATCTATGCATTTAAATGGCTATGAAGTCCGTACAGGTGCAGGCTTTTGAAGTTAGGAGGATCGGTCAGAGAGGAAGAAAAATGATTGGTCTCTTGGGACTTGGGAATGCAGATCTTTATTCAAAATAGTAGTATGTTGAGTGCTAGTGTGGCAGATTAACATGGACAGAAATGACAGACAGCCTCCTCACAGTTCTTGATCATGACCATTAAAATCAGCTGCTGTTCATTTGCATGGCTACAGAGAGTAGCCTTCTGTTTTACCATGGGATAGACACATATCCATCTCCTTAAGTTACTTTCCAAAGTAAAAAATGTATATTTCAGTCTTCAGAGAAGTTAAGATATTTAGGTCATGGGGTCCAGCCACTTGAGAGACTCCCTCTTTATCCATGTTTTCTTTAGCACCCTATGTTCCCTAAGTCTATTTTCAATTGTAATTTTAAGATAAAAATTTTGTTCAATCGCATGCAGTTAGACACTGAAAAAAATCCCGCTGAGCAGTTTTTCATTGCCTTATTAAAATCTAGATTGCATTTTACTTTCTCATCCTGCTGCGTTAACTTTACATTCCATATACTACCAGAGACCTCGTCCTCCACTTTTAATTTTTGTGAAAGAGAAAAGCCAAGATGCTTTTTCTGGAAGCTATTCAGCCTCTCATAAGAATTAGGAGATGCCTTTTACTAAGATCAGATAAGAGGGGGAGAAAGCTGTTCTGAAACTCATCTCTCCTTCCTTCTTGGTGTTATCTGGTCCAGAGAGAAGGCCGGGAGGCAGTGGGGAGTCCCTGGCCTCATCACTGGCCTGATATCCATCTGGCAAGTGCATTTTAGAAATCTGCATTGATCTCCTTGATACTAAACTACAGCTATGTGGAGTCAAAGGCTGTAATGAATCTTTCCACCTCCCATACCGCTGAACCAATGTTATACTTTGAACCTAGTAGGTTCTCCTTCTATGTTTTTGTTTTGTTTTGACTGAAGACTGTAAATAACACATACTGAAAAGTGCACAAGTCATAGACATACAGCTTAATTAATTTTCACAAGCTAAATATTTGTATAGGTAGCACAAAGTTAAAGAAAAAGAACAGAGACTGAAACAGAAGAAAAGGCCTCTTTCTCTACTTCTGTGCCTTCCTGCCCTTGAACAAACAGCTATTACTCTATAATGTACAAAAGGGAGAAGTAGAAGTATCTATTTTTTTGAAAGCTTGGGAATGAATGTCTTTTTTAAATTTATATGTGGATCTCACACTTTAAAAGAGATTTAAGATGGCTGATAAAAATATATACTACACAAAAAGAAGAATAAAAACAAATACAGGAGAACTTGAAGAAAAGGTAAAATGTCAATAAGAAAATAAAAAAAACCCAGGTGATATCCAAAATGCTTGTCATTTCCTTTATATTTTCTAGAGTCATGCCCTTCGATGGCAGCCACGAGCCACATGTGGCCACTGGAATTTAAATTTTAAGTTAAATTTAAAATGCCATCCTTAGTCACATTAGACATATTTTAAGTATTCAGCAGCCACTTGTGGCTAATGGCTACCATATTGAATAGTGCAGATACAGGAAATTTCCAACATGACAGAAAGTTCTGTTTGAGAGTGTTTTTCCTAAAATAGGCTCCAAATTTGACTTGGAGTTTTCTAGCAACAAAAGCAAAATGGGAAATCATCAATGATATGATGCAGAGTCTGTAAGAGAAAAAAAATATCAACCCTTTTAGATGTACAAGCATCCCTGGTTCTGGGTCCTGGAAACAAAGTCCCCCTATTTTCTCATGTACACAGTGGTGCCAACAGCCTTTCCTCAACTGCTCCTCTAGAGTCACCACAACAGGGGCTCATGAAGCTCTTATGTGTTGCCCCAGTGCAGGCCAGGGCTCTTGACCAAATGCAATTCATAAAAGCCACTACACAGAGGAAGCCTGGTCTAAATGAGGTGGTCTTTGTCTGTAGCTCCTGGTGTCTTTGCCAAGTCCCAGAGGAAGGAAGGTACCTTCAAATAATTCCCCAAAGTTTGTTTCCAAGCTAGCAAGTAACAATTAGTTTGCCTTTCTGTTCTCAGCCAAGTGCCTGGAGAATACCTGTCCCCTGCAGGTAAAGGACTATAGCTTATTCAAGCTGGGTTGTCCTCTGTCACCATCTTGGGGATCTTGAAAAGCCTAACAAGGACACAACCCAAAAGGAAGTCCACTCACTGCCACCAGAGTGCATGAACATGGCCAGAGTTCTCCTTAAGAAGCAATTCCAGGGAACTGGAGACTCTCATGCTAAGTGAAATAAGCCAATCTCAGAAAACCAAAGGCAGAATGTTCTCTTGATATGCCAATGCTAATACTATAAGGTGAGCGTGTGAAGTGGGGAAAATAGAAGTACTTTGGATTAGACAAAGGGGGTTAAAGGAAAGATGTGGGAATGGGAATAGAAAAGATAGTAAAATGAATTGGGCATTACTATCCTATGTACGTGTATGATTATATGACCAATGTAATTGTATCATGTACAATCAGAAGAATGAGAAGTTATACTCCATATATATACATATATATATATATAATATGTCAAAATACACTCTACTATCATGTATAACTAATTAGAACAAATAATTTTTTTTAAAAAAAGAAGCCATTCTGGGTCTATGCAAGCATATAAATAGAAGCACAGCTGAGGACCCAAAGCTCAAGTCCACAGTGAGAGAAAGCCTTTAATATTAGGCTGGAAAATCTTGAAAGCAGGTTGTTTAGATAAGCAGGGTCATTAATAATGGTGACTAGTCCCATGGACTACTCTGTAGAAGACAGTCACTGCTGTTCTAGGTGTCCTCCTAAGGCAAAAGGAGAAATGAGCTTCAACAGAACGTTTCAAGTCAGATTTAAAAGGGAAGATGTCTTGACTCCAGGACTTATTACCAATGGAAACGAGCTACTACATAGAGTCACAGGACTATCTCAAGATCTTGGAGAGAGCGTCTAAGATCTCATTCTGTCAACTGGTTTACTCTCCTCTATGCACCAAAGCAATTACCTGGACAATCCATTGTGTAATACTGGGGACACAAGTTCTGTAAGGACAGAGAGACAGATGCCACTGAGGATGTTTTGCAAGACTGGAGTGGGCTCTAGAGATTTACTCTTTTGATTTTTAATCATGGTAAAACACACACCTATATACAATCACAGTGGTCAATAGAATTTGTGGCTGTGATTATTTTTAAGCTTACAGAGCTGGGAGTCAATACATCACATTGTTGTGCATCCATCACCACCTCCACCTCCACAGTGTTTTCATCTCAGAAAATCCAGAGTCTGTACCCATTAACCACTCTCTGTCTCCTCATTCCCCGGCAACCACTATTCTGTTTTTCTGTCTTTATGATTTTGACTTCTGTGTCAGTCAGTTTTTCATTGCTGTGACAAAAATACCTGACAAGAACAACTTAGAGGGGGGAAAAGTGTATTTGGAGCTCACAGCTTCAGAGGTTCAGTCTGTGCTTGGCCAACTCCATTGTTCTGGGCCTGAGGGGAAGGCAGAAAGGGTGTGGTAGGTAGAGGAAGCTGTCAGTTCATGGCAGCCAGGAACAGGAAGCAGAGAGAGAGAGAGAGAGAGAGAGGAAGGGAGGGAGTCAGGGACAGATTCAGTTCCCAAACCCACCATCCCCAGTGACCTACATCCTCCAGCCATACCCCACCTGCCTACAGTTACCACCCAGTAGTCCATTCAGCTCTCAAAGGATTAATCCACATCTGAACTTCATTGTATTTGGGATCATGCTTTCAAAATATGATATTTCAGGGGGACACCCCCGATCCAAACCATAACAACTCTCTGGATGCCTCAAATAAGTGAAATCATATAGTCTTTGTATTTTGGTGACTGCCTTTTTTCACCTTTGAGGATATTTAGCATTATATCCTCAAAGTTCATCCATGTCAGAACTCCCCTCCTTTGTAAGGCTCAATAGTATTCCATTATATGAATGTCACATTTTGTTTATTCATCCATCAGTGGACATTTGGCTATTGGCTATTGCGAATAATGCCACTGTGAACATAGTGCACCAATATTTCTTTGAGTCCCTCCTTTTCCTTCTTTGGGGTGTACACCAGAAGTGGAATTGCAAGATAGCATGGTAACTGTCCTTAATTTTGGGAGGAGAGGATCTGCCATACTATTTCCCATAGTAGCTGTACCATTTTACTCTCCCACCAGCACTGCACAAAGGTGGGGCTTGTTTTTCAGGGAAATAGAGGAAGATCTCTCAGGCACAGCACATGGTTTTCTGCACAGAAGGTGACAGCAGGTGGAAAGACTAGAGTGAACACTGAGGTGAGGCTTATCGTATTGCGCTTCACCCTGCGCACTCTGGGTCTAGACAGGTTATGTGCATCACACAAAAGGCACATCAGATCCTGGCTCTATCATGATTAAGACTTTCCGAGGGCTTCCTGGGGCGCCTGCCACGGATCTTCACCCAGGCCTAAGGCTTTCCATCAGCTAGCTGGTAGCTGCATCTGTCTGTGGCTTCATTCATCTCCTCTCACTCCCCCCTCGCTCACTGTCCTCCTTCCACAGGGGCCTGCTTTCTGTAGTGGTTCCAGTGTAGCCGAGGTCATGACGGTTATGCAACTGAAATGAGTAAAACATGGGGAAAGAATTCGCAGTAATAAATGCTGGCACACAGAAGGACTGTTAAGAATTTACTGCTGTCATCATCATCATCATCATCATTACCATCACCCTTATCAGAGCCTCTAACCACTTGCCCCAGGCCGCAGAGCCAGTCGTGGCCCAGTAAGAATTCAAATGCACAGAGACAACTCCGCCATTGCTGAATTCAGTGGCCACCTAGGGCTCCCAACATCAGGGCCCTTTCTCCAGACCACAGGAAAGCACCTTCCCATCTGAGATAAGAGTTTGAGATGTTTGATTGGCACCTGTGAATGTGTGCCCATCTCAGTCACATACATGGGATTTAAGGTGCCACAAATTACTTTCAAGTGGTTCAGCAGAAAAACCATACATAGATTTCTGTTATGTTTACATATTCTCCTCTATCTACACATGGATAAATGATAATATATATGTACATGTGGAGGTTGAAGTAAGAGAAAATAACTGAGCATGGTGTAATTCCAGGGAATTGGGAAACTGAGGCAGGAGGATGGCAAGTTTGAGGCCAGCCTCAGCCACTTGGCAAGGCTGTGTCTCAAAATAAAAAAAAAAATAAAAAGGGCTGGAGATATAGCTCAGTGGTAAACCACCCCTGGGTTCAATCCCCAATACCAAAAACAAATAAAGAAATAATAAAATAATTTTATATAGATAGTAGGTATAGGGATGTTTCTTGCTTTGTTCTTTCAACATTTGTGGATATTTGAAAAGTTTTATAATAAATCCTGGAACAAAGAGCACATATTTTCAAATATTTTTAGGGTGTAGTTTTGGGGACCTTACACCTATAGAGCCCACTGACTAGCCATTGCCAGATTTTTATTTAGAATTTATAAAAGCTATCATATGCTGGGTAAAATATAAAACAGACCATTTTTCTCCACTCCTAAGATAGACACTTAAAGCTCTACTTTTAAGGACCAGGCTGTCCATCCCCAAAGCCAATTCAGTGATGCTGTAAGAAGCATGAGTAGGTGTTAGTTTATGATAGTACTTGACAACTAAATCTTAGAAGGTGATGAGGCCCCTTATGAGCCACACAGACCAGTGGCTTGCTAATGACAATGCTGCAAATTTATAGCAACTGTAAAAATGTCTATAAGTAGGAGCAGAAGTGGCAAGTGCAAAAAGATTGAGCATGTCACTCTGAAAGACAATGCCACCTACTTTTGGTGTGGGGGTGGCGGGGGAGGGACCTGCCTCTCCTGTGGCTGTGTTCCTTGTCCTGGACTCACACAGGGCTCTGGCTGCCACCGTGCACGCTGCCCACGTACTGACTTGGGAACAAGAAAAGTCCTGCCACAGCATCTGCTACTGTAATTAATCCTTATGGCAGTTGCTGGCATCACACAGACCTGTAATATTTAGGTCATGAGGAATTTATATCATGCCTAAATTTAACCAGTTCTTCACTCAGCCAATTTATAGAGTGCCTGCTCTGCACCAGGCATTGTAAGCTCAGAATACAGCACACACAGAAGTTCCTGCCCTAGTGAAATCAGATTCTAACAGGAGGAAGCAGATAATAAACTAGAGGCACAACTAAAACCATGTAGTAAGTTGGGAGGTGCTGTGGGGGAAAACGGGTTCAATCAGCTTTCTAAAATGCGCAGGGTGAAGCTGATCTGTTGATCAAAACACTTGATTAAGCCATCCATGCCTAAGAATTTTTAGTTACTTTAATCAAGGAAGAATTGTCCTCATATAGGTTGAGATTCCCTGATAACACAAGCCAGAAACTTCTGCAAACATGTAGATTAACCTCCTTTGGAGGAAAGTCCATATTAATATTCATATTCACTTCTTTTGCATATAATATATGGATATATTTTATATTATTTTGAAATTCCAAAATGTGGGTCCATTTTGTCTGATCCTAGTGTATTGCTTCTCTGAAATGTTTGTTGTAGGAATTGCAAATAGCTTTTTGTCCCTTGAACCACTAAAAAGAAGAATTGCTTCCTGAAATTGAGAAGCCAAGAAAATACTTTGACTACAAGGGCTGAGTTCTCACCTACATTAGACTGTTGGCCTGTTCATTTCCTATTGATTATCAAGCAATTAGATTGCATTGGTTTCTTGTCACATAGCTTTCATAGAAATAAGATTTTCTAAGTGTTCTCTTCTGATTCCAAAGATATCTATACAATGTAAATCATGAACATAATTTAGCTGTGGATGAGAAACAGCTACTGTTGAACCATCTAAACCATAGTCTGAGTGTAAGGGTGAAGTTGCCTTTCTTTTAATATTCAGCACTGGTCAGCTTCATATTGTGGCCAACCAAGTTATCCCCTTTCCAGCCTTCCTCCAGTAAGAGTATCCTTCCCTCATTCATGGAGATACAGCCAAAACGCCATGTTGGAATGGCCAACCCTGCCTCCCTGGCTGTAGTTGATGTGCCCAGACTATCTGCACCCAATGTCAGGTTGGTATTTAGGAACTGATATTGGGAAAGAAAAAGTTGTTCTCCCTCCTAATGCCTAAAGCTCCAACATGTAAAGCTTGGGAGTGGTCTGCAGCTGTGGTTTCCATCAGGAAAAGGAAATCATCCTATCTTAAGAGAGAGGAATGGCACTGGCCTGCAGAGAGAAAGCCAGAGAAGAGGAAGAACGAAATGCACACATCTGAACCTGCAGTTCCACTTATCCTGTGGCCTGGTTACAATTCAGCAGTGTGGGTGTCTCTTCAGTGTTGATGTAAATTTAATTTAATGTAAATTAATTCTCCCTTATTAAAGGTATATGTTGAGTCTTTGATAACCACAGAGTAGTATATTTGGTCTGGAGTGGACAGAATTCAGTGCTGATCTCCATCCTTTATCTGTAAGAAAGGATAATGAAAGCAGTTCAAGAAATAATAAGGGTAAAGAGGAAGTTTTCAGGGCTCGATCATCATTAAATAAACAGTTTTATAACTTTCTCCTAGTGTTATAACTAGTGTTAATCTTCTTTTCACCAGAGGAAATGGGGTTAAGTCAGAACTAACCATTTTTTTGTTAGACACAGCTTCAGGCTGCTGCTGTGCTGTTGGTGTGACCACCTTCCATTGTGTGTCTGCTCAGAAGGGAGAGTCCAGTTGACTCAGTCCAGTCTTTAACTGCTTTCCCTTAGATCAGGTCTCCACCCTTGACTTGGTCACTTAGCTGGCAGTAGCAGAATGGTGTGGCATAAGCATGTGAAACTAGAACCTCAGGAGGAAGCAGACTCTTTGGAGACCTATGGATCTGTTAGTGGTCACAAGAGGATACCATGTTGTAGGGTATGGAAACCAGTGAAGGAAGTTACTAAGATCCCCTTAAGTCTAAGGGGGTGAGCTGCATTATGAGTAGTTGTATCATCTCTTCACTAATCCTGCTCCTCCTTCCAGTTGCCCAGCTGGGTTGGGGGGTCCCTCCTTTAGTACCATATTTGAGTGGGACATTTCAAATAGCTGAACCTTCCAGGTTCAACCCCATCCTTCTCTTCCAGTAACCCAAGAACACCTGGTTATCAGAGGACTGTGGAGGTAGAAAAGTCTTCAGAGAAATGTAGAATCTAACTGCATCCTCCTTCAAATATTAAATACCTTAGGAGAAAAACACTGAGAGCCAGTGGATCAGTAAAATGAGCCACAATCTGAGAGAGGGTTGCAGAAGTCTATCAGTAGAGAGAAATTAGATAATAATTAAAGTCCAAAGAGATAGGCCAAGGGAACAATCCCTTTAAGTTCTGGAATCCTTGATATAGCAAGGATTAACAGAGGACTTAACAGAGGACTGTAGTCCTCCTTAACAGAGGACTACCTTATCTCTTCTCTTTGGACACCTCCCAGCCAAAATCACTGTCCAAGTGAGTTTTAGATCAACTAGAAAAGCAACCCCAAACTGTTTGGAATGACATAATTGTCTCCTTGGTGGACACTTTTCTAATCTCCACCACCAAAAAATTTAGAACTAAGACTATTAGTACTATAGTAAACAAAACTTAGAATATCAACATTTTGTGTTAGGTTAAAAATTGATTTGTCCAGGTTTGATATTTTAAGAATTTGCTGTTATTCCAATTTCAAATGTAGTTTAGAATTGGTTTAGATTTGTACTTTTAAGTTGAAGGATATAAGAGAGAGAAGAGGGATTTTAGCCAATTTATAACACTGAAATATTTAAGAGGATTTAATGGCCACTTGCTTATATGTTTAATTGATTATATTTATAAGAGTCATTTAAGTACTTCCCAAGTTTTGTTTATTAATGAGGCCTACTTAAAAAAAAAGTCAAGGAGCTTGGTGTGCAGCTCAGAGGTAAAACATGAGGCCCTATGTTCAATCCCCAGCAATGCAGAGAGGGAGGAAAAAAATTGATACACTAAATGTATAAATGCAATTTAAGATGTTGAAGGAAATTAATTAAGCTACAAAATCTCCTTTAAAAATAATTATTAGGGCTGGGAATGTGGTTCAGTGCTTAGGCCCTGAGTTTGATCCCCAGCACTGAATAAAAAAAAAAGTTAATTGTTAACATTTGCTAGATTGAAGAGAATAATAAGATTTATGAGTTGTTCACATCAATAAAATAGTTGAAGTTGATAGCTAAGTGAATATTACTATTACTATTATTATTTATGGTTCTGGGAATCAAACCCAGGACCTCATGCATGCTAGGTAAACATCCTACCATTGAAATACATTCCCAGTCCTGAATATTAATTTTTTTTAAAGTAATTTTTGGATTTTTTTCTGTGCACGAAGGCAGATCAGAAATTCTACATTAACACTCCAAAATTTTAACTGACTGTGTAGACCCTCACCTGAATAATAGAGGGTTAATTTAAGCCAGAATTAGTCCATGTATAGTTGGGACTGGTCTCCAAGACTATAGAAGTTCCAAGGACCTGACTATGGAACTGGGAGAGTTAAGGATGAGTGAGACTGTTCTTGGGGCCCATTCTAATCCACAATATTCCCAGAGAGATCCTGTTATACTCTGGGCTCTCTCATATTCTGTGGAAATGGGGATCTGGCCTCTTGAAGGTCTTCTACAACTCCAGGGTGGGCCTAACCTAAATTAGGGACCCCAGACTCAGATTCGTTCTCCAGACCTCATGTCCCCACCCCTAGGTTAAAGTGGTTGGTACTTCAGGCAGATGGCCAATTGACCACGTGTCAGGTTGTTGCCATATCTGAAAATGTAAACCTGAGATAACTCATCCTTCATGTTACATTCACATTACAAAGATACTTACATCCCACCTGTCCTTGGTAAAGATGCACAGTTAATGGACATCATTGAACATGTGTCGAATTCTCCCTTGTCTTTGGGTCCTTCTGTTCCTACATCTGTGTCTTGAACAGTAATCCCTTCAAAAATGGAATTTTGAAACTATTTTTACTTAATGTTTTTACTTGCTTTTTACCACCCCAAAAAGCCCACACAGAATTCTTAGCCAGGAGAGATCAGGACATAGTAAAGACTATTGCTTTGTGAATAACAGAGAAAGTAAGTTCCTGACAGATTCCTGGTGTGCTTCTTATTAACCTGGGACACTTTGAGGTGCTGGCCTGAATCCTGTTTGCTGAGTAGAGGCATTGTCATTAGGAGACCAATCTCAACACTCAACACCTTCCCCCAGTTCGGGAAGGTTTGTGGAAGAGATTAGATCTGTCTTTGCTGTTTAGAATCTACAATGGCAATGACGTCCCTATTTTCTGAATAAGGCTGGAGGGATCTTTTGTTCAGCCTGGGCCTTTGTTCTGTGTACTGTCAGTTGATCTCTTCTGATGTAGGCAGCCTTGTGTTTCTGGCATACACATTACAAATGAATTCAATCGTTCTGTTTTAAGTGAGTTAACAGATAATACTGCAAGAGCAAGCTTCTATAAGCCATAGAAATGTTCAGAACTGATGAGGATTCAAGGCTAAAGAGCAAGTTTTATTATGGAAACAGATCTGCAGATAAGAACAAAGTAAAAAATTTTATTGAGAGGGAAACACAACAGTGGAAACTCATTCTCTGGAATTTCCATTATCCATATCATTTTCCATACAGAGGTTAATTGGGAAGACAAGTTCAGCATACTTTAGCCAAAATAATTGTATGAAAAGAGGGAAGAAAGTAAATGAATGAACATATTAGGGGCGAGACAAGTATTTCTCTGTACTGACTTTGCCTTTCCCAAATCACACAAGGCATAGTTTCCTGAGCCTCAGTCTTCACAATCTTCTAGAAGCACAGATTTGTAGAGCTCTAAGATTGCAAGACACAGAAAGCAAGAAAGTTCTGAAGCATGGATAGTCATGAAAATATGTAATCATTCAAAACATCCTAATTTTGGTGGCCATAAAAATAGAGATAGGCTCTTGAATAAGGGAGAAGGAGAGAGGCTAGGCTTAAGGAAAAATCAGAAAGTTGGCCCAAAGCAGAAGTCCCTGTTTGGACATTAAACTCACTTGCCTAGGACCCACCCCCAGTTTTGGTTTCAGTTGCTCTGGAGTGGGGTATATTGTCATAGCTTTCCAGATGATTCTTAGGGGTAACCATGATTCAGAGTACTGGCTCACGCTACAGAATACATTCTGCTCTTAAGTTTGTTCCTCTTGGCATGTTTTCATGACAACCTCAGTCCTGAGGTCTCTTTGCCAGTGTCTTGTCTGGCAAATACATGTATATTCACTGATTCAAAAAATGATGGGTGGTGGGGAGGGGACTGAGATGACCAGGTATCAGGAAAGCAGTGATATAAACTTGCTAAGGCCAGTGAAATATATTGAAGATGTTTTAGTGGACCGTGGAGGTACATCAACTTGAGTGTGATTCCTCCTCTGATATGGTCAGCTGGCTCAGCCTTTCGATAGTACTTCCTTTGAATTTTGATCACCCTTTTTGACAACTCAGTTGTCCCTGAATTAATGGTTGGAGTTCAGGCCAAAAAGTAAAAAAGGTAAGTGTCCCACCCTTGAGGTTCAAAGAAGCTGTACCCACCCCACCAGCCTCTTCCTTCTTGAAGGCAGGCAGGGTGACCCAGTTCAGTAGAACCAGACTCCTTCCAGCTCCATGTGAGGTGCTGGAGGCGTGTGAGGATACGAGGGTGTTTCAGGTAGTGCACATCTCCCCTGCTCCCTAGAAGAGCAGAAGAGGTCCTACTTCTGGGATCACTGTGCTACCACTAGTTCAGCCTTCTCCATGGCTGGATTTGAGAGTACCTGCCCTGGCAGAAGATTGAGGGAGTCCCCTCAGGAAGAACTGGCAGGCTAGTGGCTACCATATGTGCAGACACTGAACACTTCCATCATTGCCCAGAGTTCTCTTAACTGCACTGCTTGAAGAAATAAGACTCAGGGGTAAGGGTAGAACCTGTTCATCCCTTAGTTGAAGTTTCATAGAACTACTTGGTTTTTAAAACTCTGTTTATGTATCAGTTTATAAAAATAAAAATTACATTTTAAAAATAATAGGAGGCATTCCCATAGAACTGTGACCCCTGAGCTTATGCAAGGGCATTACGATTCCATAATACAAAAGGTTAGCAACGATTCCCACTCTGGGGAGTCTGCACCTGTCTCCCACCTGGAAACACATCTGCAGACATTTTTTGGTTGTCACAGCCTGCAGGTGGGGCACTACTGGTAACTAGTGGGTAGAGGCAGGAAGCTGCCTTCACAGGACAGCCCTCCACAGCAAAGAGCTGTCCAGCCTAAGATGTCAGTTATGCTGGGCTTGAGAATCCTGGGATTAAACTGAATCTCTAGGATTCCAGCCAGGCTCCCAGATATATATCTGCATAATTTTTCAACTTAAAAAAATAATCCTTTGACTTGGAATATAATAATTAGCTGAAGTTCAGTCCTACAAGCCAGCATTATACGCTAACTGAAATAGGGAACAAAAATGAAGGGGACATTATCTGGAGTATTCACACCCAAAATACCCTTTCTCTTGATTATAGTTCAAATAAAGAACCAGATTTTGACCTGATTTATTACTTATTATTTCAGGTAGTTATGTCTAGGATTTGGTCATTGAATTGTATCAAATATTTCTTTTGGAATTTCTTAAAATCAGTGATATTTAATGAAATTCTGACGATATTTTGTCCATATAACAATCAGTTCTGTCTAGTCCTGTGTGTTACAGCCAGTGGGCAGGGTAAATCACAAACCATGATGACACAATCCAGAGGAAATTGCAGGACTCGCCCGAAGAGAAAGACTTGCATCTGGGCATGATGTTCTTTCTCAAGTCTTCTCTTTCTGTTTGACAGGTTCTGTCATTAGATCTTTGGGTGCAGATGCCAGTGCTCAGACATGACCTTGATTTTCTCTGCTGCTTCTCTTCGACAGGCAGCTCTGTACCATATTGTGTATCAATAGCCTGGTTGGCGTCTTAGCTCTTCTGAGTGCCCAGTCCCTTTCTGTTTAGTATCTCCTGTGGCACTTGCCACATTTTCCTAAGAGCCACTCCTGATATTCAACAAAGTGTGTCCCTGAGGCACCCCTCAGATATTTCTTAACTAGAACATTTGTATCATTTGATATTGCTATAGTTCATAATACCAGAGTGCTTAGATCATTTTTCCTATCAAAATCAAATATCTGTTGCTATATGATTTATAATATAGATGTATATGTTTTCACATATATAAATCACCCTAAAATTCCCTTGATAACAAGCACCTTTAGAAGCATATATTTTTATATAATAGGTCTTTAGGTGTTCTTTAATTCATTTGGCAGGAATTTATTCAGTGCCTGTTATGTGTAAATATTAATATTTGTTTTAATACTTATGTAATTGCAGGTACCAGAGGTCAATTAACCCTGCCTCTAGAAACCTCATAGCACTAAATGAAGTTTTCCCAATTAACCCAGTTTCTCTACATATGTAAATGCACGTTTCTGAAAAATGTCTTGTTTATTTATTGTAGGTGATTTGTAAGTTCAGGTTCAAGTGAGGATGACAGAGACTTAAAAAATAACGATTTTAAAAAATAGATGTGTATTTCTCTCCTCCATGTGGTAGTCCAGAGTCCTCAGGGATCCAGGCACTTTTCCACTCTGTCCTTCACCCCTAGTTCAGATGGGCTACTAAATGGAGTAGCAAATAATTCTTAAAACAGCACAAGTGCCAGCCTTGAAAGGAAAAAAAAAAGCAAATTACTTTATTGAGTTCACCAAAAGAAACCAATATGAGAATAAAATGGTAAACTGCAGACTGGATAATTATATTTGCAATGCACATAGTTAAGAGGTATTGAATTCAGAATGTGTATAAAGAGCAGATACTTCACAAAAGAGGGTGTCCAGGTGGCCAAGAAACATAGAAAGATGCTTCTTGTCATCTGTCATCAGGAAAATGCAAAGTAAGACCGTGTTAAAAAAACAAAAAACCATTACCCACCAGAATGGCTAAAATTAGAAGGAACAACAATACCAAATCTTGGTGAGAGTGTAGAACGCCTGAGATGCTTACCAATTCTGGGCAGAATTATACATTGATATCATCAGTTTGGAAGTGATGGGTTTTTGGTTTGTTTGCTTTGGTGGTGCTAGGGATTGAACCCACTGGTGCTCTACCACTGACCTGCATCCCAAACCCTTTTTATTTTTTTATTTGAGGCAAGATCTCACCAAATTGCAGAGTCTGGCCTTGAATGTACAATCCTCCTGTCTTAGCCTCCCAAGTTGCTGGGATTACAGGTGTGGACCACCACACCTGGCCTGGAAGTATTTGAAAGCATCTATCTATCAAAGCTAAAATATGCTCACTCTATGCCTAGAAGTTTCACTTTTCAGTGTGCCCGAGAAGAAGAAGTTGGATTTTAGAAAGATCACTCAGAGAGCTGCAGTGTGAAATGAGGGAGGCTCTGGGACTCGGCAGAAAGCCAATCGGGGTGGGTGATTATCACTCTATTGCTATTTTACCAATTGTAGAATATACTTGTCTGATGCCCTATATTATACAGCCTGCCATTCTATGACAAATGGAATTGGCTCATTGCTCCAACTGATGGTTCTGGGAAAGCCTTACATTTCCATGGTGGCAAAGGGGAAGGGAGGATGGGCAGAGGACAGGCCAGCCAAGATTGCCAAGAGTCCCTTAGCCAATCTTCACATCATCTATTTAAAACCATCACTGATGTTACAAAATGTGCACAGGCTCTGTTCACTTAAAGTTACCTCAGAGGAAAACCTCTCAATCTTCCTCCTCTCTCTCTGCTGACCATTCTAAACAGACACAAAGACTTCTTTTTTGGACAGTGTCCTCAGCAAAGTGAAAGGAGAGGCAAAATATGATGCTTTTCTTTAAAGCAAAAATCTGATTTCTCATGTAAATCCATTACCCAATTTCCTTGAGACGGCCCCTGATTGTTATCATTCCTTTGGGTTAAAGGTCCACTGCTGGCTCATTAGGCCTCAGACAGTGCCACCAGTCAAGTTTCTGCCAAGGACAGAACAGGAAATGGCCTTAGAAAGAGGAGGAGTGAGGTTAAAGGAGAACTCCTTGACCTTGAGCAAGCCATGAGACACTGCCAGGGTTACGGGAGAAGAGGCAGAATCACCTTTACTAGGAATATTAGAAGGAACGATTCTACCCACGTGCCAAGGAATGAGCCTCTTGACATCCGGATCCTTGAGACAGATGCTTTGGCTCAGTGGGCTCCTGCAGACCTCTTCACATCCCAGCCTCAGACTACCTGTGCTCAAAGTTACAGGGAAATCTCAAGGACCCACACTGAATCCCAGTTTTCTAGTGATGTAAGGAACTTAATCTGATATTCCTGGCTGGTTGCCCTAAACAGATTAATTTTAATGTAATGCTATCACACTGCTTTGAGAAAGTTCCTTAAATAGCAATAAACTTCTGGTTTCCAGTGAGGCAGCTAGCCTGCACTGCTTCACTGAGAAAGATAGGAAGCCAGTGTCATGGCCATTGCCATCGCCTCTTGAAGGAATTCGGGAGGGCAGCCTCAAGACCTGGAAGCCTCGTTGTCACCATGAGAGGGCTCAAGGAGGTCTCTCCAGAGGCAGAGAAGATCTCTACTCAGACCTTCAGGTTCTTGAACGTGTCACAGAAATAAATTTAAGGACATGTCAGGTTTAGCAAAAAGAGAATGCTTTATTACAGAGCAAAAGATAATAGTAAGCATTCACAGAGCACAATGCGGGCTATCTCAAGAGCAGGACACCACCACCAGGGCTTGAAGTTTTTATTAGGGTACATAATTGGCTGGAGTATATCTGATCCACAGGGGCTGGGTTTTCTTCAGGATTAGGAAATACTAAGCAAGATGGTTCCCCCATTAAGGGGGCTGGCCTGTAGGTGCCTCCTCCCAATGTCTCTGGTAACTGGATCACGGTCTCTTGATTGTGAATCTGGTGACTGAGCCAGAGGGTCATGGTCTGATTGAATGTTAGCCCCTCGCTTCACTAGGTTAATGATCTCTTTCTATCTGTTGGGGCTCCTTTGTCCATTTCATGAATTGTACACAGGCCTCCCATTCCATGTTCCAACTGGGGCATTTCTCCTTTACAAACTCAGTGTTATCTCCATATTCCTAAATATCTATCAGTGTAAGGAAGACACAGATTCTTGTTTCATTACAAGAGTTCATTGGGGAAGAGTCTCTGGACACATCTACTGTGATTCATTCTCAACCCATAGTGTTTCTGCTCAAGCAGACAAGACAAACAAGAAACAAAGCCATTGCCTGGAGATGGCATATAAAGAAGCTCTGTCCTTTTTACATGCCAGTTTTCTTTAGGTCAGATAAGACCATACTTGTAGAAGTTGACACCCTCCTGCCACTGGGAGTAGGGAATACCACCAGGTCAGCTCCAGGCAGATCCAGCAGGTACATCAGCCCTGGACCTAGATGGAGGTGGGGGAGGGAGGCCCCAAGTTTCCCTCCCTACAGCTGCTGCCCCAGAATGCCCATCATTATCCACAGCATGGTGCCAACCCCAAATTCCACCCACCCAGCAGGCACCTCCACTGTACATGTGGGCATCCTCCAGTGAAAAAGACCAGGTGTCACCTCTCTTCAAAGCAGTAGAATATAGGGTTCCTCTGGATGCCTGTCTTCATCATGCAGTAAAAAACAGGGTACAGGTGGGTTTCTGTTAAACAATCATAATCAGGAAAATCACTGCTGAGCCACCAGGTATTTGTCCTCAGCCAGTCATGCCTAATTTTTAAGCCGCTGTACTTGGCAGTGGAAAGATTTGGGAGCTGATATCATGGCCATGCTGATATCCCTTGGAGGAGTTCAGGAGGGCAGCCCCCCAAGAGCTGGAAGCCACACTATCACCGTGAGGGAGCCTGAGGAACTCCGTCCAAAGTCAGAACAGACCTCTCCTCAGACCTTTCAGGCTCTTGAACATGTCAAAGGAAAGAATTTAAGGGCATGTCAGGTTTTAGCAAAGAGAGAAAGAGCTTTATTAGACAGCAAAAGGTAAAGATTCCCTAGCAATCCCTTGCATGGGAACCTTGACCTTTTAAATGTCAGGAAGCAATACCCATAGAGGCTTCCTTTTCCATGCAGATTCAGACTGCCAACATCCTCACCAAGAGCATGTTCTAATAAGAATAAAGATGGAATTTACAAGGTGGTGCATACTTATGGATTAGAAAATGACACTGGGAGCCCAGGAGAATGGATCATTGGGAAAAATTAGACATTCTAGTTAATAAACATTGCCCTCTCCCCTGCCCCAGAAGCAACCTCCATCCCCAAGAACTTCCTTCTCTCAACAGCTTCACCCCTTATTTTCTCTTATTCAGCCAGACTCAAATGATGGAGAAAATTGGTTTGTATCTCTAACAGCCACGCAGCTGTGACATCTCTCAGGTACACCTGGGCCTTTTGGGGCTGCTCCTTACCCTGTTACAAAGAAGTGACTCTCCAATTTATGCTTAAGCTCCTATTATGTGCCAACCACTAGCAAAGTGTGTGCTGAGCAGGATCTCCTTGCAGAGCCCAGAGCCTTGCAGAGAAGGCAGCATTAAAGGGGGCAAGACAGTACCATCACAGGGCTGGGTTGGGAGTCTCGGGGACAATGGAGCACCAAGTGACAAACTCTAGCGAGCAGGTCATACCCTAATAGGACCCATCTCTACCCAAACTTTCTCATTATGTATTCAGTGAGGCCCCCAGGCCCAGAAAGTCTGGGGCTGTTCCAAATTAAAGGTGCATAATGACCGTGGCCTGTGAGTGAGAAGACACACACCTTGCCCAGTAAGCATTTTGTGCCATCTTATTTAAGGATCCATAATTCATACTATCAGAAATCCTAATTCTCTTTGTGTTTCACTTCTTAAGCTGCCCTTAGTAGAATGACTTGGGAATTTCAATACGCTAAGCAGAGCCTGAAGGGAGGGGCTGGTATCAGCAAGATATGGGGACAAAAAAACAAAAACACAAACAATGCAGAGACTAAGGATCAGGAGTGCCAGGCAGCGAATTCATAGCAAATACTGAACATCTGATTCCATGATTGAGAAGAATCTCATGCAAACAACTGCACATGTGGCTTATTTGTCTCAAATCTTAAGAAATGAAATGTCTGCATGCCTTCTAAGTGGTATCCCTATTTCCACGATTATCTCCATCCAAACCATTCTCCTCCCCCTGCTACGTGCTGCCATCTTGCTATAAAGCCTTCAGGATTTGAAGTGCAGGTTTCTTGTATTTGCATGTGATCCAGGATCCATATGGTTCAAGAGTCATTACTGACTCCTCTTGCTTCGTTGGAGTCCCCTCTTCCTCTGGTTCATGCCCCAGCCCCTGCTCAGGTGCTTCTAGGCCTAAATTCCCTGCTGGTACTATACACATTGCTTTTCATGCACCTGGACTCCAACCAGACCAAATTGTTGCTGCTTCAACAGGCTCCTCATTTGCCTGCCGAGCCCCGGCCTCAGCTGTGTTGGCTTCTCTCCCCAGTATACACTTTCTCCACTTATGCCATCCTTTAGGAGCACAGCTGCCCACCCTCAAAGACTCACCTGCAAGGTCACCTCTACTGAAGACAGCCACATCCCACTGGGTGGGTGAGATCTCAGCCCCTTATGGTATCTATCATTGCATTCTGTAGTCTCAATTTTGTCTTTTGTCTGTGATTCTTTCTATGAACTATACATTTCACGTGGTCAAAAATAGACTGTTTCTCATTGTGTCTTCCCCTTCTTTACCCGTAACAGCTAAATTTCCTTTATGACAATGAGAAAACCAGGTTTCTGTGAAGACCGTTATCTCAGTCTGCTGAATATTCACTAGAAGGAAAAAGCCCTTCTAGTAAACTCCAGTCAGAATGCTTTTGTTACCTCAGGGATTCATAAATCAGATGGTTCTATACTAAATAGAGCCAGACCTTCTGTCCTCAAACCCATTATTTAATTGAAATTTGCATCATGAAGTTGGCTGTAGGCTTGGACACAGACCAGAGGGAGGATTTCAGAGAAGCAGAGCAGGTGGAAATGGGCATTGGAAGAGAGGTGCCCAGTTCTCTGCAGCAGAAGCAGGTTTCTGTGAGCCTTAGTGCAGGCAGCGGGGAGGGCTGTGTGCTGCAGGAGGGAGGGGTGAGGTGTTACAGGGCGAAACTGTTCACCCAACTGAACATCCTCAGGATTCATCAGTAGTTAGTAATTCTCTTAACCTGTACCTAATTCCTGGAAGGAAAAAGATAGGGAGGAATCAGTAGTTCCTAACAGCAAGTAAGTAAATGCCAATCTGATAGCCCCTCACTCATGGCAGAGTGACTGTCCTGAACCATGGGCCACCCCTCACATTGTGTCCTGGAATCCAGTCTCATGTCAACCTGATCAGAAATTGTCTGTGCACATCCCATCCAGGTCACTTTCAGATGGTTGGTGTCTATAGGGCAGCACGTGGTGATGCTGTGGTTGGAGAGAAGCACAAACCCTGCACACTCTTTCTGCCTTTCGTGGTAATTCTTATCTGCATTCACACACACAGCTTGGCCCTTATTCCTTTTGCTGAAGTGTGTTGGGCACTTCATGTGAGTACTTTAAGAGGTACTACTTCCTATTCTGAAGAGGACTAGCTGCAACTAGTGGGTACGTTGGTCTGCCCAGGGTTCCTCAGAGCTCTGCTCCTCTGCCTTTGTTTTTGAATTTGGAGAGCGAAAGTTCTGGTAATGCTGTATTGCAGAAATGTTGCTGGAAGTTTTCAATGATTAGACAGTGTGTTTCATGCTGCATTTCACAGCACATCCCTGTCTTGACTAACAAGGTATGCCCTCTGCCCCCCACAGGCACAGAGGGTGCACAAGAAGTTTCCCAAACCCAGCAGAGCACACTGCTCCTCTGAGAAGAAAGCTCACTCCATTCCTTCACCAAGCGCCACTGTACCAAGCCATACACCAAGTGGCAGCCAACCATCCCTGCATGACAACCGGTTCCTGGGGCCTGACCAGACAGGCCTGCCTAGTGGGTACCAGCAAGAATTTGCCGGACAAACCAGCGCCCCCAGCGCCCCCTGGTCTTTCCAGAGAAGCAAGTCTTTGTTTTGTTTGCCCACAGGAGGCCCTTCCCCAGCCTCCTCAGCTGAACCACAGTGGTTTTCAAACACTGATCCACCTGGGCACAGGGCCTCGAACTGTAGGCACAGCCACCTCCTCTCCATTGATGACTTAGAGGGGGCCCAGGAGACAGATGTGGACACAGGCCTGCGACTGTCTTCCTCTGACCTGTCAGTGGTCTCTGCATACTCTGCACCCAGTAGGTTCTGCAGCACACTGGAAACATCCCCCCACTCTGAAAGATGCAGCAGCCATTGGTCAACACGCAAGGGCCCCAAGGAAGGACCGCTGCCTGCCGTCAGCGGGATGACCACAGAGGCCTCCTGGGCTTCCCTCCCTTTCTTCACCAAAGGATCTTCCAGGTCCTCAGTGACAACTGTCTCTGCTCCCTCAGTTCCTAGTGCCTCCTCACTCACAGAGCCATCCCCAAAGCCCCCTTGTGATGCTCCCAAAGTCACACAGAGTGGCCAAGATGTGTCACCACCCCCAGGGTTGGCTGGTCCTGGGGATAATGACATGGAGGAGTTCTATATCTAAACCTTTCTTGTTTTCCAAATACAAATGCAGACACCAAGACTCAGGTCCCCCCATCCCTCTGCTCTCTGTATACACAGTGTTTCAGCCCTCAACCCAGGTTGGTCTGGAACTTCGCTATCCATCTCAGGGGGATCATTAGCACATTTGCCATGCCACTTGTTTATAGCCGAGGGGTGGTATACTTCTAGGGACTCAGTGAAAAAATACTGACATTTTTATGCAAATGAATTCTTAACCAACTTCAGTCATAAAATATATTTTTTGAATACTCAGTCTGAGACGTGGTTTAGTGCCCTTATACAATTTAAATGCTTCATATAATTATTTGAAAGGAAAAGAGAAGCTAGTCAGCCAGAGTTGATTTGGCAATTTTTCACGTTGTGAAAGAAAAACAATTAAAGCCAAAATGTTGATTGTGGGAAAGATACCAAGGACTGGTACGAAAGATCACTGCACAGAAGGAGAACGCACACCTTGTTGGATTCTCCAGACACTTATATTGCCAGGGAGCAGTGGCCCAAGGAAGTTTCAAGCCCTGCTTATTATGGACAAGTCAACTTGGTAAGACAGCTATCAACATCTATCAGACTGCAGAATGCCTCACTTTGAAGCCACGCAACAGCTGGAAATCTGGATTTATGCAAAAGTAGCTAATACATTTTGTTAGATTTAGCATGAGTAATGGACTCTTGGTGCATTGAAAATGTGATTTGTGTTCCAAAACCTAGATTTGCATACACATTTTCAATGACACGTTCACAGTAATGAATGAGGGGCTGCAGAAGTCGATGTTCTGAGTGGATTTGGATCATTGAGGAGGACTTGTTCCTTAACTGTAAAGAATAAGAGGATATTAGGCATAATGGGCAGATAGACTTAATATTCTTCTACTTGAAAAGCACAATCTAAGGGCTACATAGATGTCTTTATATAAATATCAGGAGCCACATTTTATACTGCCTTCTCCAGGAAGCACTCATGGCCACACAGTCTGTGATTTTCATTTTTAAATAATTTGGAACATTTTCGCTGGCATTTTGATTGCACAGATGCACAAAATGCCCCTCTCCCTCAAATGGGAAACTACACAAAATGTTGCCCTGAACAAACATTGGTGCACCACTAGCCTTTGGTAAGTGCATGAGAGCCTTAATTAAAGCTGGCGCTGTAGCCCGACCTTGGCTTTTCCTGTCTGTTGTCTGCTTCTGTCACAGTGTGAATGGTATTTAAATCCCCCAGTGAGGGTATGTTTACAGTTCCAACCTCAGCAATGCCAAGTGCTGGCATCTTGGGCAATGCCAAGCTGTCCCTGGATGCTGTTTATCTTTGGGGAAGAACATGGATCTGCATTGTGCATTTCCCAGCCGGTACTCCTTGCCTGAATTACTCATGGCACCGTTTTCATCTCCCTGGAAGTACCCAGATACCATTCAGATACAGCCTCAGAGTCCCTTCCACCACGGCTTCCAGGCTGCCATCACCAACCATCAGGCTTGAGTGGCAGCCTCAGGTTGGCCATCTCATAACAAGAGCCTTAGATCCTGCCTCAGACGTCCTGGACTCCCCAGGTCTCAGACTTGTCCTACTCTGTTCCAGTGTAAATAGCAAAAATGTAGCCTCTTCTAATTCTGGACCAGGAATAAGCAAACTTTTCTGATAAAGGGCTAGATAATAAAGATTTTAAACTTTGTCAGTCATACTTTAAACTTTTCCGTCTCTGTTGTACCTGCTGCCATTGTGACATGAAAAAATAAAATGTAAATGAACTTGAGTGGCTGAGTTGCAATCAAACCTTATTTACATCCCAGTGACTCAGGAGGCTGAGGCAGGAGGATGGTGAGTTCAAAGCCAGCTGCAGCAACTTAGTAAGACCCTATGCAACTCGGCGGGACCCTGTCTCTAAATAAAATATAAAAAAGGGCTGGGTTAAGCCCCTCTGGGTTCAATTCCTAGAACAAAAAAATAATAATAACTTTATTTACAAGAAAAGGCAGTGGTAGTTAGCCAGCTTTTGAGCTCGCCTCCTGTCTTTAGTTGATTGAAGATTCTAGCCACAATCAACAGCAAAAACCTAAATCTTCACCCACTGCTTCTGGGGTGTGTAACAGTAAAAAAATGGGCTACTTGGGTCAAGCCAAGAACTACAGAAACACTGGACATAGAACAATAGGGACTTCTTCCTGCACAGCCAATTCCTAGAAAACTACTCAGTCCACCTCTTACCTGGAAATATGACTCAAGTCAGTAGCTGATGGTGAAAAGCAGCATGCTAACATCAGATGGCAGAATAAAGACAACTTAGAGACAATGACATCTCCTCTGGTGAACAAGGGAGCAAGCTCATCAGTAGCAAAAGTCAGTGAGGCAAAAAAGAGTGGACCAGCTGTCAAGTAGTGACTCCCGTCTTCATCTTTAGTGGCTTCCCCTATTTAAATATACTTGCATGTCCCACTCTTTAGAGCTCAACCCCCAGGCTGCCTGGTTCCCACCCTTTCTTGGTGACCCTCCTCATGGTCCATTCTACCAAACTGAGTGACCCCAAAAGATGTCAAAGACACCATTTGCAAATGCCCCCATAACACATGGAGAGAAGGGAAGGGAAGAGAAGCCCACCACTGACCCCATGCGTGCATGCCTGTGCTGTATTCAGGAAGTGGCAGTCACTCTGGAGGAGCCACAGGCACATGTTTAAGAAATGGAAGATTGTGGCTTCCATTGCTGGCTGTACCAGAAGCATTTTCCCCACAGGAGCACTCCCTACACCCACCAACGGATCCTTATTCTTGGAGTGGTATCTATTATCGGTGTGCAATAAATGTGTTCAATTAAAAAACATTGAGGTTGTCTAATAAGTTATTCCGTTCCTAGACTAGTCTCTGTAATGTAGAAAATTTTCATTTTAGCCCTAATTTTATGTCACTTAATGGAACCCAATCTCTTCTTGGCCTTGTACTTCTCTCCTGGCATTTCCTGGAAATCCAGGTTGGTAAGTGCCTTGGTTGAGTGCACATCCCATTCTTTGCTTGCCTCTTTTCCAAAGAGGTCCCACTTTAGCCTACACTAAACACCACCCAGTGTCTTCTCTGAAAATTAAATGTTTCTCAGTATGTCCCCAACCAACCTGAGGAGCCCTACAAAAAAATCATCTTAGATCACCTTGATTGGCTAAAATAAGCATCAGAGGGGGCTAGTGATGTGGCTCAGTGGTAGAGTGCATGCCTGGAATGCATGAAGCCCTGGGTTTGATCCTTTGCACCACACACAAAAGAAAGCATCAGAGGGACCCATGGGGTCAAGAGATGAGCCTTTGTGACAGTGGGAGAGGTGACATTTGGCAGAACAAATTGGATCTAGTGCTGGTGTTCCTTGAGAACCCAGGACCCAAAGCGGGGGATGTCCTGTGAAGTACTGGACTACACTGTCTGGCATGTCCCCAGGGAGACCAGGGGACCAGTTGGGAAAACTCTTGAGCACATGGTTGTCTTTAGCCCCCCAAAATCAGGAGAAATGCAGAGATCTTCCTGTCCCCCAACTTTCTGTAGATGCACAAATTCTCCAATCTCAACTGAAGGACACCTGAGTAGACTTAATTTCTGAAGAGAGTTCTTAAGGGAAAATAAAATGGACCATAGTGGTCTGGGATGTAGCTCAGTAGAAGAGTGCTGGCCTAGCATGCATGAAGCCTGGGTTTGGCCCCCAAAAACCACAAAAAAGAAAAAAAAAAAAAGAGTTTCTATATCCCACAACCTTAGAACAGAATTGACAACCAATCCAGCCAATGGACCCAAATCTGGATCTCAAGAGAGCAGTGGGAATAGCTGAACACTGGGTGACCTTCTTCTCTGTCCTGGGCCACATTGCTCCGTGGACCTGGTTTAGACAAACATGCATGCTGTCGCCCCCTCCCCGCCTCATTTGTCAGCTTCTACTCAGTCCTCTGGAAATGCAATTGATCCGATCCTGCAAAGTCTTGAAAGAACAACATGAGACGTCCATGTGAAAAAATAAGGATTATCAAGAGTACTTTGTCACACCTAATTATTATGACAATGAATTTGTTAGGGATCAAGAAGCTAAGTGTAAAGGTGATATGTATTTTTCCAACTTTTATCAAAGGCTTTTGCTAATTTGGGACATAGAGGTCTACTATGACTACTTAAAGGACAATTTTTCTAAATGTATAACAGAGACAAACATAAATGGTGGAGTCTGCACACTGGATCTTTTTAACACTTAATTTGTAGTTTAGAGGTGATGGTAACTATTGTCCAGTGATGTGCCACTCTTAGAGCCATATGTTCATTTCAGAAAGAAGTCACTAGAATATTTGGTGAAGGTGAAAAGGCTCCTTCCATGCCCCAGAACCCTCCTGAACTCTCCATTTGGGATGAAGTTCTCTCCCTCAGGTGCCTGGGATGGGGTTGAGAAATGGAGCAGCTTCACAGCCCCTGATGGCCCTGTCCCTGGTGGGAATGGGCCTGGTTCATTGGAAATATCAGCACCTTTGATCTTAGAAGTTGAGTGTTTGAAAGAAGCCACACCAACTGCCTTAAATCCGCTCTGCCGTTCCTAGGACTAAACCCAGAGTATTCTGGACTCGTGACACTCCAAGTGTGAGAGGCATAGTCCAAGAAAAGGCAGTAGCACAGAAACCCTTGAGGCCAAAACCACGTGGCTGAAGACAGCCGTGAGAAGGCTTTGGTGCCACCTGGTGGTCACTGTGCCCAGGAGGGTCAGCACCTGCCCCTTTTCAATCAAGAAGATTCTACTGATTGAACAGGAGGGAGGCCCTTCACTTCCATTTTTTCTTCTGAATTTCATTTTCTACTGTGTCTATTTCTCCAAAATATTGAGTCAAGTTAAATCACAATTAATAAGACAATGTAAATAGTTCAGGCAAAGAGGAAGGAGTCTGTAAATCTGTCAATCACAAAGAAAAACATAACTGCTGTCATTGAAGGTCCTGGAAGCCAGGGCAGAAAGGGAAAGGTGAGTAGCTTTGGAGCTCACATTTATGACTAAAGAATCTAACAACATTGTCTCAGTTCATTGTAACTTAAGTTTTCTCAATGCTGTTCCTCAGAGGAAACCAAGATTTTCTTTGATTTCTCATCAGGGGATTTTCAGTAGGGGTTTTCTCCATAGGTTACTATTGGGGTCCAGGTTAGTGATTTTTCTAGCTTAGAGGATGAAATCAACAACACCTCAAGGAGAGGGAGCACCCATGTGCTTTGGAAGTGCTTCCCCAGAGGTCCTCCAGCTACACTGTGGGGAGAAGGGGAAATGCTGCCATTGGCAGAACACTTGGGGACTGACTTTCTCCTGAGCTCTTGAAGCCAGATCTATAGAACCTGGAGAGCAGAAGACAGGTGATGAGGTCGATGTCACCTTGGGAAACAGTTCCTAGCTATGGTTGTAGCTTGCATGTACGAAGGGATCCCATCTACCCTCCTCTCCTCCACAGCCCTGTCCACCCTCTGCAGTTGTAAAGACAACTCTGATTTTCTAAACTCCCCTTGTTAAAAGAGACTGAAGGTACTGTGTGGTCTTCAGGTGAGTTATGAATCCCTTCACCCCACGCTCCACTGGGATGCCTGAAAACAGATAGGAATTTCCACTTCAATGATTGACATCCTCGTTATTCATTGCTCTCAGTGGATTTGCTTATTATCATTCATTCAATATTCAACAAGAGGTTACTGTGTTCCAACTATGTGTCAGTCAGCAAGCTAGGGGACACAGGAGTGAATCATTCCCATCCTTGTGGAATTAACCTCCTACTCCGATCATTATTTTTACCATTTACCCATGGGTTTTAGAATCCTCCTGATAAATCTAATGGTATTAACCTCCACTAAAATAAAAAATAGAGTCTCAGATTTTAGTATCGAACAGACCAGGCTTCCAATTCAGACTGTATCACTCATCCTGTGAATCAAGGGCAAGTGATCTCACTCATCTAAGCCTCAGCAGCAGCATCATCTGTAAAATTTAGACAGTAATCCCTACCTTGGAGTCACTTTGAAAATGAAATGATATAATTTGTGCAAAAGACCCTAGATTACCTGTACATAGTAGGCATTTCATAAATGTTGTTCTTTTCCTTCTCTCAGGCTAAAAAATAGCCATATCTTTCTAACAGACAGGCTCCAGGCTTCTCTTCCTAGACCTCTCTGGTGAAAAGGACAGATAAGATTTCGCTTGAATCCAGCATCCTTCCTGTCAAACATCTCCAGGCAGAATTCCACCCAATGAGAAATCATGGATATGAGGACCCTCTCACCTTCCATCACACTCTCTTCCTCCATTTCAAACTACCTCCCGCAAAGCCAGACCCTGGAACGTGTTTCTACCCAGTGTTGCTCTTTCTCCCAAACCTCCAACTCTAAGCTTCATTTCCCTACCCATGCCTTCTTGCTCCCTGCCCTCCCAGTCCCTCAGAACTGAGAAACCTGCTTCACCTTCTCTGAGTCTCCTCCCTGCCCATCTACTTCCCCTGGTTTCTAGACTTGCCTGCACATCTGCCACCCAAGGCTGACCAATGCCCCTTGGCCCTTCTGTGGGCCTCATCTGCCCCATGCATGGGCCCCAAGCCATTCTCTAGGTTACTGTTTCCATCCCATAACTTCCTAACCACACTATACTGAGTCACTTCCACCACCCATCCTCTGCTGTTTTGGCTAATTTTCATTCGTATCTTACAGGCTTCAATGATCCAAACCTGTTCCGGCTTCCCAAGTGCCCTCAAACCACCTTGGGTTTCTCTGTTCTCAGAAGTTAACCTTGTCTCCCATTCAACCAAAGCCAGAACTGTCTATTCCCTCCTCAGGCTCCTTCTTTATCACATAAGGTAATGAGGTAAGAAGCAAGAGGAAACAAGAGTAGAACCATCTATGCCAGGGCTTTGCCTTTGACAGTGGTCTGAAAACTGAAAACGCAAACTGGCAGAACAGAGGGTACTGACTTGGACAGCAGGAGACTTCTCCTATTTCTTCTCCAAGAGTAATGTTTCACTTCCTGCAAAATGAGCCTCCTGTGCCCAGTACAAGCTAATTCACCCCATGCCAGGGGTTCTGGAATTCTCCTAGGCTATAAAGTTCAGTAGCTGTCAGGGCTTGTATTCATTACCTGAGAGAGTTCTGCAAAATTGCTGAGGTCCCCTTGGCTTTTTTGGTCAGTTTCGGAGCTTATAGCCTGGTCCCAGGAGTGATTCCTCTATCCAGCTTTGCCTTTGCTGGAAACAGTGAATTGGCTGCACCCCTGGACATCTGGCAGCAGGGTCAAGATTGCGACCAACTGCATGTGACTCTGCTGGTCACATTCTGTTCTGTTCTGGGTCTCAGCCAGCCTTTGCTCTCAAAGATAAATATTGGTGCTTTCCATTTGCTGTGCCTGGCCTTCCCTCTCTGTCCTGCATGCCCGCGTGGTCTCTCCCACACATTGGGTCATTCTTTCTTAAGAGCTAGACTTGAGTTTGTAGCCTGCTACGTACCTATGATTTGGGGTTTGCCTGTGCCCTGAAGTCAACCTACAAAAAAGCATCACACACAATTGTAAACCAAAAAGCATCTCCCCCTGCCCCGCCACTTCTCCCCTTGAATTTCTCAGTTCTGTTAATGGTTTCTTCTCTCTCCTCCTTCTCATTCAAAAACCCAGAGTGAAGCACTAAGAAAGCCAGTAGAAAAACAAACAAACAAACAAAACAGTTTGGGAGTCACACAAACCTGGATTTGAATCCCACCAAGGAGACATACTAGCTGTGTGACCTTCATCAAGTAACATTGGTTCTCAGTCCGGGTTTCCTCATTTGCAAGGGCAGTGGGTGGAGTTAGAGCTGGGTGGGTGACTGAGGCACTTGCCTCAGGGACAAACCTTTAGAGATGCCAAAAGCACAGTCATCAAGATGACTAATTTTATTTCCAGCAGTGAGGCCCTCTTCTTAGGGTCATTCTGAGGAATAAATGAGATCAAGCGACAAAGCCAGGCACAGCAAGATGTCATTTGCACCTTTCAAATTAGCAGATTATTAATTTTATAATTGAAAAGTAAAGGTAATAAAACTGGAGAAACCCAACCCCCTGAGTGTTCTCAGTCTTCACATCAAATCCGCTCCCATGTCTGCTCATTCGTGTTCTGCAGGTTTTCTGTGCTTCTGTTCCTTCCTTCCTCTCCCACCCTAAGTACACAGGTAGGATAGATCAGTGGGTAGAGCAGGGTCTTCCATCCTCAACCTTAACAAGTTCCTTAACCTTATGTGACTCAGTCTCCTTATCTATAAATTGAGGACATTCCAATACTTCCCTTCTCCACGGATGTAGCTTCATAGTACAGAAACTGCCATGATGGATCATTACCAGCTGGCAGTGAGGACGTCCATAGGAGGACCACAAAGAGACCAACCTATGCTTACCTGCCACATGGTCCTCCTAGACTCTGGTGTAACCCTCTTTGAGGGAGTAGTTCCCCAATTAAGACTAAAATGGAATTCTCCAATGACATAAAGGATAATGGCTTTGAGTCAGAATTAGTTTGACTTAAAGGAAATGAAGGATATTTTACGCCACTGGTTTTTGTTGCCAGAGAGTCATATCATTATGAAGTGTGTTCTTGCTCTCTGGACTACAACCATAAACTCCATCGCCCTGGTATCAATCCACCCCTTTCCATCTACACACAACTGCCAATTATTTATTTAAGTACTTGGCACACCCCACCCTGGCCCAAGATCTTCCTCTGGCTCCCTCTTGCCAACCAAGTAAAGACTCCCTCTCCTCAGCACACTCTCGAGGCCTTCACCACTGCCCACTAATCCCCTGTTCCATCTTAGCATTTGTGATTCTATGCTTCAACCAGATGGGTGCTTAACTCTCCATGAAAGATACCTTGTGCTTCCCACCTGCAGGCCAAAGCTCAAGCGATTCCTCTAGCTCACCCTGCCTGTCCATCAAACTCCTGCCATCTACCAAAGTCCAGGGCAAAAGCCAACCCCTTCAAGAAGCCTTCCCAGTTATCCCTACCAGAGCACCCCTGCTGCCACAGGCTTGTCCTTGACTCAGGACAAATCATAGGACACTGATTCTTGTGGTTATTTAGGCATCAGACTTATCTATCCAAGCAAATTATAGATTAGTCTTTAGTCCCAAATAGGACTGCAGTAAACAGGATCTGAGCAAAGGCATGAGCAAATGAACCGTTTGCACATAGCTGAGTCTCTCAAGTGCATCACAGGTGTGCTTTTCATGTAAAAAGCCAATGTTCACATTCCCCTGTCAAGGCCCCTGACCCCAACCAGCTGCTCATTTCATGATACTCCATCCAAATGTCCTGGAGGGTTGCCAGGGAGACACTGTGTGCAGGGAGCAAAACTTCTGAGGTCACAACTGAGCATGTCCACACTTAACCTTAACCCCAGTTGTTTACTTTGTTTACATTCCAAGTCTGTCTGCCTTCATCCTTCTAGACCGAAGGGGCCTGACTTCTAATCTGTCCGGGTGGAATTTTCTCTCCCTGTTTTCCCCCTGCTTCTTTGTAAATTTTAATTAATTTTTCCTTAGACCTTTAATTCCCCCTGTGATGTATTTCTGAGTCACTCTGCCCAGACCCCTGTACGGATCCACATGCACCCTGGTCCACGAGTAAGACTAAGCTGTTACTTTGATTTCTAAAATGTTTCTCGTCTTTGCTGACATTTGGGGTCAAAACTTGGAAGGCTCTTGCTTACAGAACCTTTTTCCGATCTAGAATTTACCCACAATCCACTACAAGCATCCTATGTATACATAACTATTTTTAAACTTTTCACCCATAAACCTCTTGGCAAAAAAAAAAAAAAAAAAAAAAAACCACAAACTGAATGGATTCCAAACCCATCTGGCTTGAATCCACATGTTTGGAAAGCAACACCAGTGTGGCAGCAATGTAGCTCAAATGCACTATTTGGTCTCTTCAGTGTATATTAGATTAGAATGATAGCTTTGCAGATAGGGCTGGGAGTTCAGTTGCTTGACTTGGATCTTTGCCTCAGAACTGGAAATCATTTCCATTGTCACTCTCCCTCCAGGTGCACCTTCTGCACTGCCGAAGTCATGTGTATAACATAAAACAGCAAATGGGGTCCCCTCCGTGGGGAGCAGCTGTGCACTGAGACCCTCTCAGGGCAGCAGGCAGTTACCTGGAGCTAAATTCCAAAATTTTGCATTTTTGCCATATCTGTGCACTGATTGAAATTATTTACTTATTTTTCAAAATCAAATGGGAGATCAGCAGACTCTCCAACCCTGGGTTTCCAGGGAGTTCGTGATGGGGAGGCCAAAGGATGATGGGAAGGTGATGGCAGCCTGCTGATTCAAGGTGAACGGGTTCTTCTCTGTGCTCAACACTCTGGCCGGTCCTCTCAGCACATCCAGGCTTTGAAGCCACCTTCCTCAGAGTCTGATAGGTACCTTTGGAGAACCAGTGTATCCCAGTCTGTCTTGGGAGAAGGGGTGTCATGAGGCCACCTGAAGGCATAGAGTGAGGATCCCCTTTCAAAAAGCCAGATGCTGCAGGGTCCCAGGGTACAGCCACAGTCCAGCAGAAAAAAAGTGAAAATGAAAAACAAAAGGATGAAAGAAGGTGACAGAATCTATGAATTAGGTCATGTCACTATCCTGCTTGAAGTCCATCAAGGGCTTCCTATGGCCTTTGGAATAAAACTCAAATTTTCTGCCCCAGGGACCTCCAAGTCTTGCAGGATCCAACCCTTCCTCCTCAACCCAGCCTCGTCTTCCACCTCTTCTGCCTTGCTCTCTGGAGCTTCCAATCCCACCAGATGTCAAACACTCGGGAAGATTTCTGCACATGCAATTCCCTCCACCAAGGATGTGCCTTTCCCTGCTCTTTGCTGCCATACCTCCTTAACCTTTTGGTCTCAGTTTAAATGTCATCTTTTCTGCTGGTGGGACTGCAAATTAATGCAACCACTCTGGAAAGCAGTATAGAGATTCCTCAGAAGAGTTGGAATGGAACCACCATTTGACCCAGTAATTCCACTCTTTGGCATATATCCAAAGGACTTAAAATCAGCATGGTATAGTGACACAGTCACATCAATGTTTATAGCAGCTCAATTCACATTAGCTAAGCTATGGAACCAACCTAGGTGCCCTTCAACAGATGAATGGATAAAGAAATTGTACATATACACAATGGAATATTACTCAGCCTTTAAGAAGAATGAAATTATGGCATTTGTTGGTAAATGGATGGAACAGGAGACTATCATACTAAGTGAAATAAGCCAATCCCCAAAAAACCAAAGGCCAACTGTTCTCTCTGATATGCGGATGCTAACACACAATAAGGGGCCAGGGGGTGGAATGGAAGTTCACTGGATTAGACAAAGGGGAAAAGGGAGGGGAGGGGGAATGGGAATAGGAAAGACAGTAGAATGAATCAGACATAACTTTCCTATGTTCATATATGAATAAACGACCAGTGTGACTCCATATCATGTACAACCAGAAGAATGGGAAGTTATACTCCATGTATGTATGCTATGTCAAAGTACATTCTACTATCATGTATAACTAAAAAGAAGAAATAAAATTATTTTTAAAATAAAATTGAAATGAATGTCATCTTCTCAAGGAGGCTTCCTTGACCCTCTATTTCTCTCACTATCCACCTGTCCATCTCTCTACTCACTTGTGCCTGCCTTCCCCTCCATTGATTCTCCATCTCAGCTTCAGGCCTCTTTTCCTTTTATAATACTGATCACAATTTATAAATGCATTTATCTTTATATGTCATTATGTTTTATCTGACAACAGAGGCTGCCTCTAATTCTCACACCATTGCCCTTCAAGGCCCAGCCTTAAGGAGCTGCTCAACAGCTTTGTTTTAAAGGAACAAACCAACATTTTAGTTTGTTTTAGTTAGATTTTTCATCACTGTGACAAAAAACACCTGACAAGAACAACTAAGAGGAGGAAAAGTTTATTTGGGGCCCATCGTTTCAGAGGTCTCGGTTCAGACAGCCAACTCCATTGCTCTGGGCCAAGATAAGGCAGAACATCAGGAGGGAAGGGCCCAGCAGAGGAAAGCTGTTCCCCTCATTGTGGGTCAGGAAGCAGGGAAGGGGAAGGGGCTATAGGGAAGACGCACCCTTCCAGGGAGTGCCCCCAGTGACCCATCTCCTCCAGCCATGCCCCACCTGTCTCATTACCACCCAGTCAGTCCATTCAAACTAGGAGGAACTGATTAGTTCTCAGCTCTGAATTATCCTGCATGAACAAAAGCTTTTGGAGGACACTTCATATCCAAACCATAACAATGCCTGAATGGATGAGGGAGCTTCCCTTTCAGATCACAACTCCAGAGTACATGCTACATCAGATTCCTCTGTCTCTACAGATCAACTGTGTTTCCCAAACCATCCATTGGGTCCCTGCTCTCACTGGAGCTCCCACACGCTATCTTGGGATCACGTAGTCATCTGGGCTTAGGCAGTAGCAGGAATTCAAAGGAGGGGCCAGCTGCTCCATGGTGGTGGCCACCATGACCACTAGGGTAGAACTCTGGCTCTATATGGGACAGGTACTGTGCCCCAGACAGGTTCAAAAAGAAGTTCTCAGAGCTGTCTATCCCACTGTCCCCAAACCCTCCTGGCATAATATAGAGACATAAAAATTATCAAAACCAGATTCATATCTCTTAGTGGTGTCATCCAGTAGAAACAAATCTTTACACACTTGTACCACAGTAAGGTAATGCAGTAATACAAATAAGAACAGTTCTGTGGTGGCCAGGTGTGGGGGGACACACCTGTAATCCCAGTGACTTGGGAGGCTGAGGCAGGAGAATCACAAGTTTGAGGACAGACTCAATAAAAAATAAAATGGGGGCTGGGGATATAGCTCAGTTGGTAGAGTGCTTACCTTGTAAGCACAAGGCCCTGGGTTCAATCCCTGGCACCACAAGAAAAAAAAAATTAAAAATTAAAAATAAAATGGGCTGGGAATGTGGCTCAGTGGTAGAGTGCCTGTGGGTTCAATCCCTAGAATGGAAAAAAAAAAAAAAAGAAGAAGAAGAAGAAGAATGCTTGGTCTGGGAGCATGAGTGAGAGTTGACAATGCCTTGGTGAAATTGGAAAAGCTGCAGAATGTGAAGGGGAGAAATACTGAATCCAGCTCTTGCTTTACAAACAAAAAAAATTTGTTGTGAAAAAAATTGCATCCATACCATCATTAACAGATTCTCACGAAACCTACTTTGCTATTGAGCTAAGGTTTCAGAGTGACCGAAAAGGCCTCAGCCAACTGTAAGAAAATGAAGACAGGAAGAAATAGGCATGAATTCCACCTCGGTTGGAGAGTCCTTATAAAGAGCAGAGTACCCAAAGAACCCTCCAAAGGTGTGCAGGGCTTCGCCAGTGCCATATGCACTCCCTTCATAGCAGGTGCAGTCATGTTGGGTGTAGATCAAATTCATGGCAAGGCTGAGTTGTCTTTTGTGGGTGTGTGTTGGATGTATGCTTAAGAAAATAGCGGACCCTTCTGGAAACTACCCACTATCGTACATAGAATGTTAGCATCATTTTGCCAGTTGAAATGACTCTAGCTTTATTGCTGTTACTTCGCTTTTATGGGATACCATTCATCATATCTAACCCTCATTTACCACTGCACTTTTGGTCAGCAAAGAAACCCTCCACCTTAATGTACCTACTGAAGTACTTTATATATATGATCTCATTTAATCTTCAGCGTTGGAGGCTGTGGTTATGAGCATTTTACAAATGATGAAACAGACATACAAAGAATAGGACATTTCTCCAAAATCACACAACTAACCAACAGTGGAATGTCATCATTCATTCTTTCTTTCTCTTAAATAAACATATTAAGTATGTTCTGTTGTTCCTGAACATGTGAAGTTGTATGTCACGTGGACTTTATGCTTATGGAGCTTACGATACAGCAGGTGAAGTAAAACAACACAGAGAGATATCTAGAAGGACGAGTGAGGTATGTGGTGAGCAACCTGAGCACTGGGTTCTTATGGAGAAATGGGAACTCATGCGAGGCAAGCAACAACTGAGCTGGATTTTGAATGTGGGTGGAAAAGTTTTAAGAAAAAGATGTGAAGGAGCCTTTCTAAGCAGAAACATTTCTTGAGTCAAGCTCTCTTAGTCTGTTTCACGTTGCTGAAACAGAATACCATGGCCTGGATAACTTACGATGAACAGAATTTATTGGCTCATGGCTCTGGAGTCTGGAAGTCTAAGATCAAAGGTCTTCTTCCTGTTCCATTCCATGATGAAAGGGCAGAGAGAGAGAAGGAGGAAGAAGAGGAAGAGGAGGGGAAGAGGAGGGGAAGAGGAGGAGGAGAAGGAGGAGGCAGAGGAAGAAGAGGAACAGGAAGAGGAAGAAGAAGAAGAAGAAGAAGAAGAAGAAGAAGAAGAA
>JAJEJO010004647.1:106220-175682 GCA_020662805.1 Glaucomys volans
ATCCCTTTTTGGTTGTGTACTGTGGTCAGATTTCTGTTTCAGCCACACTTGGTCCTAACAGGTACAGAAACCTTCTTGATGTTCCCCAAATCACCTGGAATTAGCACCTTGTAAGCCACAGGCTTAGGTCTTATAATACTGTCAATCTAGGAACTGTGGAGGTTCTTTTTTATTTTTTAATTCTTGATTTAAATTTCATCTAAATCTTGAATCTTTCACCTTTTGTTTAAAATAGATATCACTGTTCTGAGTGAATCTCAAAGAAAAAAAATAAATGCTGCATTGGCAGTGTTGATGGCAGAGAGGGAGGGGAGAGCTGGACCCCTTCCTTCCCCATTAAATACCCAATTGGGAATGTGAACACGCCATCTGCATTTTGGTACCTGCTGGGCAGAAGATGTGCATTCCAAGCAGAGAGAAAATCCATTTGCTTTTATGAGAGGGATTTTTTTTTCCCCTTCCTGTGAAAGTCCTATTATAAAAACAATTAGTCTCGTTGAAGGATTCTGCACTGCAAAAGAACTAATTCTCTGCACAGCTGCTCATCCTTAGAAATGGCCTAAGTACCAGAGGGAGGGTGATCCTGATGCTTCTGCAGAATCGACTTCTGGAGCCAAAACCAGCCTGGCCAAGACAGGGGCCAGCCTCATCCCCACACCTCCAGAGAGGAGTGGGCACCATCAACCAGTATGCATATATCCTGCCCTCCCAGCCAGATAGTGAGGGAAGACTCCCCAGGCGCCAGGAAATAAGACTCAACAGTGCTGTTCTGTAAAGAAGAGGCCTCTGTGGCTCAAGTCCAGGGGTGGAAAGGGCTCAAGGCCAACTGGATTACATTGAAAGCAATTCTTTGAGACCCCCAACACTTCCTAGCATGATCAACAGTTCTCAATTACAGTGGACCCTTTTCCACATCTCTTGTTTTGTTGAGGTATGTAATTCAATTTATTAAATATGGGACTGGGGTGTAGTTCAGAGCATGTGCTTAACATGTGGGAGTGTGGGAGGTCCTGGGTTCAACCCCCAGCACCATAAAAATTTTAAGAGACAGAGACAGAGACATGAAACATTGCTTTTCTAATATACCATTATGTTTTGCCAAATTCAACTTTTGGCAAAAGTTGCTGGGTAGCAGGCCCCCCAAAGACATTTTTCATCCTGTTTAATAGCTTTTCAATCATTTTCTATGATTGAGATAGTCTCATTTTAATTACAAGCTTTAGTCTGGTCCATTTTTAAATCTCAATCCACTTGGACTCACATTCTTGCCCTACCCACATGTAAGACAGCTGATCCTGGAAACCTGGTTTGGTGGTGTGCTGACAGATGCTGAATACCCTAACACCCATCTCAACTTGGGTAGAGCAGGTGGTGGTATTAGCTGCTAGATAGGTACATTTAGGGGTAGTCACCTATGCTGGGGGAGGGGAACTGCTGCCCCTTTAAATGATTATTAATACTCCTTCAAAGTTGTATCTGTATGTTTGTTTGCTTTAGATAAAATCCTCTAGAAAAACTTAAAAGAAACTAGCCAAAATTGTGGAGTCACTCTGATTCACCTTTTTTAGGTGACCTAGAATAAACTTTGCTCATTGCAATACTAAATTCTCCCTCCAGGGGCGCTCTTGTCCACCATATTTTTGAACATGTGATATACGACCTTGAACTGAGCATGCTCAGAAATATGCCCTCCCCACCTCCTCCATACCTGTGATGATGAGTCTTTCCTACATGAACATGTGTCGGTTCCCAGATAAATACTCTTGCTCAATTTGTTCAGGAAGAGCCCACTTTGAGAAAGCTCCAGTGCACTCCTGACTTGCTAAAAGGAACAAAACTTCCTTCACTCACTCTTCTTGTTGTACTTATTAGCTTTACCCTTACCAAGGTGCAAGCCCATTGCATTTGGTTACCAGGGAAGCATTTGTGTGGCTTCTGCTGAGGCTGGTGGTTAAACTTTCCAACCTTGGAGGATCTCAATCTACTAAGGTGATGTCACTCAACAGAGTTATGAAGCAGTGGCACAGTCAGTTCTTACAGGCTGATGACAGAAGAGCAGGGCATGGAACAGATGGAAGGATGTGGCCTCCCATCCCCTCCCCTGAGCCTGCTCCTCTGGTGTTGGGGCAAGGAGGAGGACCAGAAAGCCAAAGACATTTCCACTCGGAGCAATTACATGCTGGGACTAAAGTTGGTCTTCCTCTTTAATTAGTCATTATCACCAATCTAACTGTAGTCCCATGGCTTCCTGGTAGGAATCACAACCCCAGGCAGCTAGCTCCAGCGATCACTGACAGTGACCCTGTGGCATGGCTGCTCTTAGCTGGTGACTTTGCATTGCCAGGCAAGCATTTTTGTCCCACTCTGCAGCCCAGCAAGCCCCAAGATGTCAGTTTTGTATGCCCTCCTGAGCACCTGGGCAGATTACATTTTCTGTGTGTCCTAGAACAGGGACAGGATGGGGCAATGGCAATCTCTCCATGCCTCTTCCCTCTGTTCACATAGACCAGACCTGACCAGCACATGCTGCCGTCCTCCCTCTTCCCCCACCATGGAGGAGCAGGCATCCAGCCAGGGGAAAGGAGGGCACCCTCTGCATGAATCTGCCCCAGTCCACCCCCACGGCAACACTCCCTCAAAAGTATGGCCCCCCTCTCCTCCCTCCAACCTTTTTTTAGACTTCAGGGAGCTGGAGGAGTGTTAGAAAGCCCAGAGGAGCTGGTTTGCCTGACAGTGGGTAGTTTCAGGACTGAGAACATGAAGTACTTCAGTTTTTACTCTGTGGGATGTAGTTATGATTTTAAGGGAAAAAGAAAAGAAAATATGCAATAAAGAATGTTGTTATCAATAACACTTTCACAATCTTGATAGCATAAAAAGGGCTTTCACCTCTTACCTTGTTTGATCCTCACAACCAGATGTCTTTAAACTGGAATCCATGTATCACTAAAGACCAGCACCCCCCCACCAAAGAATTTCTAAGGGGAAAACACTGGACTTGAATGATTTTGAGGAAATCAATATTCAGCCCTCCACTTTCCTCTGCCCTCTTCCTACAGCCCATCTGCTGAATGCACTTCAGTGGAGGGTTATGAGGGGCCTCTTTCCCAACTTCAAGAGCAGGTGAAGGATAGGACTGAGCCTCAGATAAGTCTCTTCCCATTTCTAATTGACTTCTCCCACTTTATAGGAGAAAGGCCTGCTTCCCACCCACTCCACACCTTATATTTAATTTGTACTATAGATCACCAGGTGCATTTTACTACATGGCTCAGAAAGGGTCCAAGGAGCCAATAAACCTTGCTACTCTAAAACACCTTTCATTCCCACCACTTATTTTTGTGAGTAAGGGTACTCAATGCTTAAACCCACAACCATGAAAATTAGAAAGCAAATGGTATTAACCTTATCCCATTCCAACAACAAATATTCTTCTACAATGCCTGTTTTAATTGCATTAGGAAAGAGTTTTTTTTTTGGGGGGGGGGGGGAGGTTACTGAGGATTGAACTCAGGGGCACTCAATGACTGAGTCACATCCCCAGCCCTATTTTTTATTTTTATTTAGAGACAGCATCTCACTAAGATCTTAGTGCTTCACCATTGCTGAGACTGGCTTTAAACTTACAATCCTGCCTCAACCTCCCAAGCCGCTGGGATTACAGGTGTGTGCCACCATACCGAGCTAGGAAAGAGATTTTTCTCTCAAAATCAAATATATTTGTTTTATTTCATTGTTAAAATGTGTATATGTTACTTTGGTCAGATGTGCACTGACTAATAAGTCAAGGAATGTCAATGTCTTGAGCAAGTCCCACATGGGCAAGGGAAAGGGTTCCTGTAGAAGGGATGGGCTGGCTGCAAAATAAAAGTTATGAAATTTATTTATCAAAAATAATAACAGAAAACAGAAATATCGTAAAGGCAGGGGCATGACCAATTGAGCTGTCCATAAAGGTCTGGCTCTAACAATGGAAGGAGCACAGACTTGGTTTATTTATAGCAGTACAGATCAAAAGGGGACTAGTAGGAGCTTCTTCAAGAAACACAGGCTCGGGGTGGAGTTAAGCAAGCCATTCGGCTCTAGCAGGTCATTCCCACATCCAGGGCTTGCATTTGAATTTCAGCAGTGAACCAACACAGGATGACCACATGACTCAAGCAGTTCCTAAGGCCAAGTTTTCCTGTCTAATAGCTCAACCAAGCTTGGTTCATAGACAAGCCATGTGTTGCTCTCTGCATCAATGGGCCGCATGGTCACAGGGAATACATGTTTTTATATTTCAATTCACACTCATATTTGGATCAGGGATGTATGTGAGGCTCTTGGTGCACACACTTGACTACCTGCCTATAGCCATACCTGCTCCCAAGTGCCAGAGGCAGTTTCCCCTCCACAATATACCCTCCTTTCCCCAGTTAATTTGCAGTCAGGCATAGGCAGTGTGAATTGTGTCTGGTCAAAAGGACCTGCCAAAAATCTGCTACGGATTTCTGGAAGACTTTCCTCCCTGATGGAAAGAAAAGGAGGAATTCCTTTTCCCTTCCTGCTTTTGGATTTGTGAGAAGATGTGAGCTTGGAGCTGATGCAACTACTTTATAACCATGAGGGAAAATTCAAGAGAACTGAAAGCAAAGGTGAGACAGGATCTTGACGTCTTTGAGTTAATAAACTAAACCAACCCTGGAAACATCTTTCTTTAGATTTCTTATTATGAGAGAAGACCAAGTTTGTTGGTTGGTTTGTTTTCAGTTGGTATGGTCAGATGAGGCTTTATTTTTGGAAGAGAAGAAAAAATATCAAATAAATTGGTTTGGGATTGAGGGCTTAAGCAAGAGGGGTTATCCCAGGTAACAACATACCCCAAGAGTGGGTGAAGGATAGAACTGAGCCTCAGGTGAATCTCTTGTTCCCCATACACCCCTCTGTAACTCTCGCCCCCATGGGCTCTGGGGAAAGTGCCTGATGTTGGGAGGGGTGTATATAGTGGTTGTCCACTTGGCACTCAGACACCAGCTTCTCATTGCAGGTCTCAATGTTCTTCACAAGCATGGCCTTAGTGTGGCTGAAAGAGTTGGAGTCTCTGGCAGAGCTGAAGCTAGGCTAGAAGGGGCTCAAGCCATAGCTGAGGCCAGGACTTGAGTGGCCCCCATAGGACATGCTCATCCCTTCTGAGTTGCTACTGGTGGCATGATATTCATGTTCTGCACCCCAGATTCCAGCCAACTCTCCTTGCCCTCCAGAAGCTTGCAGTAGGTAGCGATATCAATGTCCAGGTCCAGCTTGATGTTCATGAGCTCCTGGTATTTGCACAGCTACAGCATCATGTCCTGCTTGGTTCACTGCAGGGCAGCCTCCAGCTCAGCCAGCTTGACATTAGCATCCTTAATGGCCAGCTCCCCACGCTGCTCAGCATCAGCAATCATGGCCTCCAAGAATGCATTCTGGCCTTTGAGCGCCTTGATCTCTGTTTCAAAGTGCCTGATGTTGCAGTTCAATTCAGAGATCTCTGCCTTTGTGCAGTGCAGGTCATCCCTGTGCTTCCCAACCAGCATCTGCAGGTCCTCGAACTTGATCTCTTGGCCTCAGCCTGGCCAAAGGTTGTTAATGTAGCTCTCAAACATATTGTCCACATTACTGCAAGCCATCTTCTGCTGCTGCAGGAAGCTCCACTTGGTCTCCACCATTTTGTTCTGCTGCTCCAGGAACTGCACCTTGTCAATGAAGAAGGCAAACTTCTTGTTGAATGCCTTGATCTGCTTCTTCTCCTGAGTACATACAGTCAGGATGTTGGGGTCACCTCCAGCCTGAGGAGCCCAGCAGGCGCCAGTTCACAGTGAATGCTGTATACCCCCCATATCACCAGCCCACCAGAGACACCACCCAGACTCTTGCTAGTGCCCAGGCTTCACCAGGAGCTGCTGCTGCTGCCCAGTTGGGAGAAGCTGGAAGAACTGATGAAGGCATCAGACAAACTTATGAAGGAGTAGTTGCTGAATGGAAGTACCCAGGGCCATAGGTGGACACCTGATGGGGCTTCTGGGTCACCCTGATGGACCTGCTGGAGGCCAGAGTGAAGGCAGGCAGGCTGAGGATGACTCAAGAAAGAGCCAAACAGCTGCTTCTAGATCAAGACCAAAGTCCTAATAGTTAAATTATTTTGACTCAGGAAGTATGTGGTTTTTGGTCAAAACAAATTCTGAAATGGCCTCATGCTGTAGTTTGGCATGTAAGGACCCTAGGGAGCCAGCAGATTTTAAGCAGCAGACTGGCCTCTCTGTGACAACTGTTTGAGAATGGATTTGAGAAAGGAGAGGAAAGGACCAGTTATCCTGCTTCACATATACAGTTTTCAGTGGCTCTATTGTATTCTCTAGCAATGAACTGTGCTAATGTTTGATATTTTTAATTACCTACTATATTAAAGAACAGATGAGGGCTGGGGATATAACTCAGTTGGTAGAGTGCTTGCCTTGCAAGCACAAGGCCCTGGGTTCAATCCCTAACACAACAACAACAACAACAACAACAAAAGAACAGACCCAGGTGCTGCGCCAAACATCCAGTCTACAGGTAGGTGGTCTGGAGAAAGTGGAGGGGGCAGGCGGAGCAGCTTCATAGCCCTCAACAAGTGGGAAGATGAAACAGAGAGCAGGAGCTGCCTGTAATCCCAGTGACTCTAGAGGCTGAGGCAGGAGGATAGCAAGTTTGAGGTCAGCCTAAGCAACTTAGCAAGGCCCCAAGGAATTTTGTGAGATACTGTCTCAAAATTTAAAAACTGATAATAATAAATAGGCTGTGGATGTAGCTCAGTGGTAAAATGCCCCTGGGTTAGATTTCTAGTACAAAGGAGAAGGAGAAGAAGAGGAAAGAAGGAAGGAGAGGAGAGGAGGAAGAGGAGAAGGAGGAAAGAAAAGAAAGAAAGAGGGAAGTCAGGACAAACCTCATTAAGTAGAAACCCAGAAGTTGCCCATATTACATCCACACACTCCTTATTGGCCCAAATTCAGGTTGGGAATCATGGTTTTGGAGCTAGAGACCTCATGTCTAGCTAAAACTCAAATAGCTCTACTACTAAAGGCAGAAACTAAAAGTGGACATCAGAGGACATTTGAAAACTAACCATAAGTATAGTTTACAATGTTTCTTGAGATTTCCTTAAAATTAGTCAATTCTTTCAAGAGTAAAACAGGTATAAGACTAAGAGGTGGATAGTCTCACTTCGTTGCTTCATTACTATGATCACTGACTCCATGACATACAAATTGAATAAGCCTCTGAATACGGAGCAGGTGTCAAGGAGAGGAAACCAGCCCAGTGCAGGGCCAGTCACCTCAAAACCCTGCAGGAATGTGAGCAGCCAGCATCTGACACTGCCTTCAATCTCTATCAGACGACAGTGACATAAGAGAGAAGTGCCAAGAAAAGACATAAATTACGACACAGGAAAATCCAAGTTCCCAAAATATAACTGAATTGGAAAATGGGCCTGTGGGTGTGAGCTGGCGTATGGCAGGCACAGCCCTCCACCAGTCATCCTGACTCACCCACACTCACTGGTGTCCCAAGAGAAGGACCATCCACCTGTGGCTTAGAAAATGCAAAAAGAAGGATAAGAAATTTGAGCAGGAAATTCAGACTGAGCAATGACAACTTACAAAAGAGCTACTGCTTTGAGTTCTATGCTCCCAGTTTGAGAAACCATGGACACATCAAGAGAAAACGTGGAAAGAGCTGATAAGACAACTTGTAATAGCAGAATGATGCCATCCTTCCCGGTTCAAATCAGTGGTCCTCCGTGAAGCTACAAGTCTGCTGGTGTCCAAGTATTAAGTAAAGGATCTAATTTAACAGAGGAAGCAATCCTGATGCTGTTAAGCCCAATTTAATATTTATTTATACCCAAGGGAGCAGGAAGACTAAGTATTTTCCTCTCCTTGAGTGGATGTATTTGTAAGAGTGTTTTCTAAATTACAAATCATAGAGCAAATGCTATGGAGATCTAGACACACATAACACATACATATTAATATGCATTAATACTCTCCAGGAGCACTGAGTACCCTCCTCCACTTGCACTGTCTCTAGGGGATATTATAACAGTGCTTTGTAAATACTGAAACCAAATGCACATACAACAAGTGGTAGGGTTTTCTCAGTTGTTGTTTGTTTTTTGTTTTGTTTGTTTTAATTGAGGAAGGGAGCATATCCTACATCAGACCTCAGCAACCAGACCTGCCAGTTGGAAGAACCCATCAGAAGCACAAACAGAAGCCAGCACCCGCAAAGGACACAGCCCCTGACAAGAACCCCAGACCTGTCATCTTTTGGATATATAGGACTCTTGAAAGTTGCCCAAGGAGCTTTGATTTGTTTCTTTCTGTGCTCTGACAGGACATAGGAAAGGAAAGTAAGATTTTCTTTCTCTGTTTAATGAGGTATTACATATACACCCACTTTTTTTGGTTTTTTTTGTTTTTTGGTACTGGGGATTGAACCCAGGGCACTCCACCACTGAGCCACATCCCGAGCCCTATTTTGTATTTTATTTAGAGACAGGGTCTCACTGAGTTGCTTAGGGCCTCGCTAAGTTGCTGAGGCTGGCTTTGAACTCGTGATCCTCCTGCCTCAGCCTCCCAAGTGCTGGGATTACAGGCGTGTGCCACCGCACCCGGCAACATATACACCCACTCTTAAATGAACAATTAATAGAAGATTTAGCATCTGGTAGACTCCTGAAGATCAAAGGCAAATTGGACCACACAAGATCATTAAGTTGGACAGCACATTGACTATTATTGTTTATTTCTATATATAACCCAGGGACTTCTCTCCACCACTGCCAAAGCTGCAGAATAAAACAAAGAAGTCCAAAAGACAAGTAATAGAACACTTAAAGCAGAGTTCTGGCTGTCGTGACAGAGATACTGGAAAAAAAAAAAAAAGCATAGGTTCAAAACATCACTGTAAATAGTCTTTTCCACAAGAGCAATTACAATGTAAATCTCCAAGTAGAAAAAAAAAATCTCCAAGTAAGGGAAAACAAAAAATCAACCCCACCAAGCAGTCCATTTATGCCAAGCAACATTAAACACCATCAAATTTGGGAGCAACTAAGACCAAGAAACACCCCTTGGAGTTTGTCATGACAGCACCTGACCCTGAACTCACAATTCATTGCTGCACACTTTATTCTCACTTTCTTCTCAAGGACCCCACAAGGACAGCTGAACTGAAGCCAGCTCCTCCCTTTCCATGCCCTGAGGACAGGAGATCTAATGGCCACTGAAGAATCTGGCCTTGCTGAGACCCAGAAGGCTGGTGAGAGTCAGGCCTCCAGTGTCCATATCTGATTTTCATCTGACCCAAACTCTCTGATGCTATACTAAGACTCCAAACCTGGTTCTGAAGCCTGAGTTGGCCTTCGAGTCGTACCGGGATCTCATACCAGAGTTCCCAGCCTCCGCCACTGGATTCAGCCAGAATGCCACCTTGCCCCCTCAGTGATTGTGCCGTTATTTGTGAGGTTTTTGTGTTCTACCTTTACCTCATAAAATAACTACTAGAAAGTAAGACAGTGTTGGATCAGCGCCACAGGAACCATCTCCACCAACGTTGATGCTGCAGGCTTTTCCTTCAGCACCATCGCCTCTGCCCACCCTGGTCATTGAGGACCCCAACCTCTGCTTAGGGATTCTGGCAAGGTCCCTGGAGCATTAGAGAAAGGGATGTCCACATAGGATCTGGATCTCAGTACCAGAGCAAGCATCATGTCCATCCCACCTCAAATATTGGTGAGAAGCACCCCTGCCTGTCCCTCCTTCAGCATAGGGTCATGTAGGCTCCCTCACTAGTCAGTGGAAGTCTCCAGGCCTTGGCATGGCTCCCCACTAGGGTCCCCAGTGTCCTCAGTGCACCAGGGCTGGGCCATCCCCTGATGCTATCCACATCCTCTCCTTTCCTTAAATTACTATTTAAATCACTGGCAATTTTAATTCAAAAAAATCAGTTCTTTAGACATATTTGCACATAAGAGAAATAATTCATATATTGTTTAGAGCAGCAAAAATCAAGACAGAAAAGAGGAACTGGAGAAACAGAAACCTAGTATGTTCTTAGAGAGGAAGACTCTATCATATAGATGTCATCAGGTCTCCCTAAGTTAGTCCGTAAATTTAACATGACTCCAAATGAACACCAACAGGATTCATTTATTTATTTATGTATTTATGTATTTTTATATTGTAGGTGGACAAATGTTCATAGGGAACAATCAACAAAAATAGCCAGAACACTAATAAGGGAGAACTGTCCCTCCCTGACATTCAAACATAAAACTACTTAACAATGTAGCACTTGTACCCAAATATAAAAGGACAGATCAAAAACACTAAAAAATCCATATATATACATATATATGCACTACATCTTAATAAAGATGATATTTCAAATCAATGTGAAAAAGATAATTTTGGATTAAGTGGGTTGTCACATAAAAAAAATAAGAGTTGGAACCACACATCACACCTTGTGCCAAAATGAGCCCCAAGTGGTTCAAATATTTAAATATAAAAACTAACATGAAACTATAAAGGAAGATTAAAGCACAGGAGAATTTTTGATAACCCCAGAGCAAGGAAAGCCCAAGTAAGGCACGCACACACACACACAGATAAATTCTATTATATAAAACTTAAGATTTTAAGTTTTTAAATATAAAAATAATCACAAGCAAAGTCAAATCAAATGACAAACCTTAGGGGAGGATCACAGGGATTCATATCTCAAACAAAGGACTAATTGTTCTAATAGACAAAGAGCTTCTACATGTCAATAACAAAGATCAACGGAGCAAAAGAAAAGCAGGCAACACACAGATAAGAAAATGAAATATGAGCATGCCCAATTGCAGATGATATTAATGTTGCTAATGAGCTGCCCTTAAAACTGGCATGAGCTCAATATAATCGCCATGATCTCAAAAGTGGAAGAAGAGAGTCAGAGAAAGAAATGTGACAACAGAAGCAAGGTCAGAGATGCATTCATAATGAAAGAAATGCATGTTAAAATCACATTTAAATGCCTTTTTTTAAAAAAAAATCTATCAAACTGTAAAGGTTTAAGACAATCTTTGTAGGCAGGCAAGAAAGGAAAGAAACACCGTTAGTTACCCATTGCAGATGTGAATGGACCAATACAACCTCTGAGGATGCAATACCTAACGAAAGTCACATGTCCCCCTTACATATCAATTCCAATTCAAAGAATTTATCCTAGAAGCATACTCACATGTATGAGAAATAATGCCTGCACTGAAGTTTTGTTTATACCAGGAAAAAGTGACAAATAAACCAAATGTCCATTAGCAGTTCAATGAATTCTGAAAATGGATCTTGGCAGCTGTAAAAAAAGAATCAGGAAGACTTTTATAACAAATTCTGACATTATTAAATGAGAAGAGGAAGGAACAGGATGGTGTCAGTAGTAGGCTTATGTTTATTTTTCTTAAAAGAGAAAAAAGATTATAACACACTGTTATCCTAACGCACTGTTGGATGTGAGCGGTCCCCAAAAGCTCACGTGTGAAACAATGCAAGAAGGTTCAGAAGGGAAATTACAGGGTTACGAGAGTCTTAACCTAGTGGATTAATCCCATGATGGGATTAACTAAGTGGTAACTGAAGGCGGGTAGGGTGTGGCTGGAGGAGATGGGTCACTGGAGGCATGCCTTTGGGGTATATATTTTATATCTGGTGAGTAGAATCTCTTTGCTTTCTGATCATCATGTGAGCAGCTTCCCTCTGCCACACTCTTCTGCCATGAAGTTCTGGCCTCACCTCGAGCCCCAAAGAATGGAGCCAGCTGTCTATGGACTGAGACCACTGAAATTGTGCGCCCCCAAATAAACTTTTTCTCTAAAATTGTTCTTGTCAAGTCCTTTAGTCATAGCAGCAAAAAAAGCTGACTAAAATACATACATCCATAGTAAAAATTTTAAATGAGAATATGAATTGTACTATGTATAGATATAAATATTGTGTGAATAGAACTGGATCACAAGAAACCAGTCCTATTTGTTGTCTGAGGTCACAGATACAGATGAAAGGGACACAGATATGACTCGGGGTCATTTCAATGTGTGATCTTCTGCACATTTTGTTTTGTTTTGCAACCTTATGAATATAATACCCTTCCTAAAATTAAAACGTATCGTCGTCTTTTTTGCCCGCAACAAAGACGCGATCCCTGGAATGTGTATGCAGCTCTTTATCTTGCGCACCCGTTTCTTTCCCGTTTCCTCCCTCTCCCGTTTCCTCCCGTTTCCTCCCTCTTCTTCCCTTTCCCCCCTCAGTGTTTCCGTCTCCGTGTATGTTTGGCTCTCTGTCTGGCGTGCGCTCTCTCTCTCTCTCTCTGTCTCTTATACCCTCAGTTGACCAATCACAGAACTTCCACGTGAAGCATACACGGGCAAGCATAGGCAAAGGCTTAAAGCACGAACCAGACACACGTGTGGCCAGTTTACAACCAACCGATAGAAATAACTTTCGCAAAGATACACCTGTTTACTCCGTGGCAACAGCAAAACTGGCATACCGCCAGGCACCATCTTAGCCGCCCCATAGAATAGTATAGCAAACAGCTCCCAACAAAAACGTAAATTAAAGATTGTACCTTTAGAAAGAGAACATATTGAGATTTTATTATTCCTCCAAAATCAGGTGTCTCCTCTGCCTGTAGATCTCCTAAATCCATGCTTTCATTTTCTCACAGTCGATCTTTTAGCAAGTTTCAGGAACATTTTGTATGAACTGCCTTCACATCAGTGTCTCAGATTTTTGTCTCACTTCAAAATAAGGACATTTCACCCACAGAAGGAGCAATTTCCCTTGAACTCTCACCTGAGGTGCATTTGCTGAGAAAGGCCCTGTGCTCATGTGGTCAAATACTTCGGCAAATTTGCAAAACTAAGCTATTTTAACCATGAGTTCCTAATGCTTTCCACTCCTGTTTCCCCTTCATTTGTTTCCCATTTGGAGTGCAAAGAGTGTGTGGTGTTCAGGGATCCCACAAGGGGGAATTAAGCTGTGGAGGTGTTAACTTTGGGTCCAGGAGATATTCCTGAATTTCTGTGTTCTCTTACAGTCTCCTCCACATACAAGTTAAGTCATGGCTGCTGTCCCCGCACTAAGGATGGCTTCCAGAAAGGCCCCATCCATGTAACTCCAAAGTGTTCAGTTCACAGCATGAAGAGGCAGGACTAGGATCCTGCTGGCCTCTGAACTTTTCTTTGGTACCTGCCATTGCAAACAGTTGGGGGGTGGAGCAGACACAAGGTTTGCAGTGCTTCAAGCCAGAAGCTTATCTGGGGAAAATTCTTCCAGGCCCCCAACATTTAAAAATGTGAGCAGAGATCTCAGTTTTGTTAAAGAAAAATAAAGCTGGAGGCCACAGTTTAGATATGCCCAAGGCCAGCAGCCCAAAACTACAGCCATTCTGATTTCCTTGAGACCCTGTCTCTAATCACAAACAGGAAACATGAACTTACCTCCCTGTCAGCATAATTCCTTGAAATTAAACCAGTTCAATGGAGACAAATTGATTTAAACAGCTCTGTTCACCCTAAAAGCTGTTACTATGTAACAACTGATTGGAAAAGAAGTCAGAATACTTCCTCTTTTATGCTTTAGAAACTGGACTGTAACTGTTGGAGGTCAAGCTTCTTCCCAACTAGCTTGAAGGTCTGTCCTTTTTGTGTAGCAACAAGCTTGATTTTTTCCTAACTTATCTGATTTAAATTTTAGCAGTTCTCATAGATGCACAGTCAAAACAGAAGGTTTTTTTTCTATGGAACTCAGTAGATAGATAGATGATAGATGATAGATGATAGATAGATAGATAGATAGATGATAGACAGACAGACATATGGATATATATAGATAGAGACTCAGTAATAAAATACATGCAATTATAAATATATTGTGCTTCATTCTTTTTTGTTCCCCTATGAGGATTATGTAAAATGGAACTTATGAGGATGCTTGCATGTAACACGCAAACCTATGATTATGATATAATAATACAAATTGTTTTATATTTCAGGATATGATATCATATACTGGATGCATCCTCCCTATCAATTAAAAAAAATTTTTTTTAACTACTCTCTTTTTCCAATCTCTCTACAGAAAACGATACTGCAAAATCATTGTTGTAAGAAGAGGTGGCCAGGGGCTGAAGACATACATAGCTCAGTGGTAGAGCTTGTGCTTAGCATTTACAAGGCCCTGGATTCGATCCCCAGCACCAATAAATAAATAAATAAATAAGTAGTAAAGACACAAAACAATTTCTTGGAAAGAAAAAGTGGCCAAAAAGTATGCAGTTAAACAGTAAGAAAAAGATATCACAAAGATGTCTCAGTTCACTAAAATATCAGGTTCATTTTGTGAATTCTGTACTACTTACCAGATAGTTCCAATCTGTAATTTGCTGTGATTCCTTCCCTCATTCTAAATACTTTCCTACCTAATTCATTTTTATATTACCTATCATTTTTCTAAAAAGGCCTCCCCCCAGAAACTATGTAAACTTCAGGTCCCACAAAACTTGGACCATACCACGTTTTCACTATCAATTTAAAATTACAATTTGTCAATCTCCCCTGTGAAGATTAGAACCAGCAGTACTGGGAGATTCCCTTTTTTTATTCTAAAGACGCTGGCATCCAGATCAGCCCAGTAATTTGAGCCAGTGAAAATGCCCACAAAGCCCAGGTTTCTAAATCCCCCATTAACTCTCCTTTAAACTTTGTCTCTTTCGGGGCTTGGAAAACAAAAATAGGTTTCTCCCCCAAATCTCCTTAAGCCTTGGTCTGCTAATCCTCAAGTGCTGTCATTCACCCGATGTGCTGAAGCCCTCAGTGAACTTCTCATTCCACGTCTCAAAAGCGGAGAATTAATTATCAGACTTAATTCACCCCGGCGATAGAATCTTCACCGTGCGACACACTTTGCAGTCTCATCTGGAGGCCTTGGAATTAACCCAAGCAGCCCTGAATTCTCAGGCCACACTGCTGTGCTGTTTTGAATTTTATTATGTGGGAGGCTTTTTCCACCTACTGGTTATGTTGCAAAATCCCATCAGTCCTAGCAGGACTTTGTACCCGTTTGTTTTGTCCTGATATTGAAGGTTTGGTTGTTAGCTAGAACCTGAAATCAGTAAGAAACCCTCCCCAGACAATAACAGTAGAGGCTGTTGCTGTTGGTTTTTCGGAGTATTTGGGGAAACACCTTTCTGTCTATCCCTGGCAACTGTGCAAATGCATGGTCCCTTTCCCCCTTCCACAAGGAACCTGTTGCAGGCAACGTAGTTGACTGTCAGTGGCTGCCCCTTCCCGTACAAAGCAGCTTGCAAGGCCACCTCTCTGCTGGCTGCTCCCAGAAGATGACTGGACACAGTGGAATTTTAGAACCAGGCCATTCCTGTCCAGGACAGCACCCTCTGATTTGCAGTCTTTGCTCTGGGGCTCCGCACTGCCTGGCCACGACTTCCCAGCTGCATCAAACTCTTAAACTCTTCCTACCCATCCTGTCCTCTCCCCGCCTCTCCTCTACAGGTGTCAGACCAGCATCATAGTGGAGGGCCCTTCCTGCCTCCTTCTGTTCCTCTCCCTTACTCTTCCCAGGTACCTCCCCCAATAAATCCCCTGTATATCTAACTTCATCTTAGTGTGCTTCTCAGAAGACCCCAGCCAATAAGACCAACCTACAACATTTGAATTGTGTGAGCAAAAGGAAGGGGAAAAAAATCGATGCTATTGTTTTTGCAATGGAAGAAGGAAAAGGAGATTTATGGGGCATCTAGTAAATGTCAGGCATCACTAGGCATTTTTAAATACATTCTCATTTAATTAATAAAGGTAAGCATTATTTTCCCCAGATTCAAAAAACCTATGTGAAATTCTGCTTGTCTGTGGGATGCATAGAACTGCCAGCTCAGCTTAACTTTCTAGAGAAATTCTAGATTTGGGGTCAGAGGGCAGTTACATAGTTTTCATGAGCTTAGGGGAAGGTAAAATAAATGCATTATGTTGGCGGATGAATGGAAGAAAAACTACCTTTAGTGATCACGTATTTATCCTTCCTTTACTCCAACCACTCTCAAAGAGGAATTCTCTCCTGTCCCAAAATAAAAAAATAAACAGAACTGGGCATGTACTTCAGTGACAAAGTACCACTGGGTTCAATCCCCAGTACAAAAAAAAAAAAAAGAAAGAAAGAATATATCATCAAAACAGTATGAATATGTTAATTATGATAACGTCAAGTCCTGGAACAGGCAGACCTTGATAAATGTTATGGTTTGGAAATGAGGCAAAGCTCATGGTGAGACAATGTAGGAATATTCAGAGATGAAATGATTAAATCAGGAAAGCTGTAACTCAATCAGTGGATTCATCCATTTGATGGATTAATAATTTGAATGGCTTGATGGGTGGTAACTACAGGCAGGTAGCACATGGCTAGAGGAAAGAGGTCACTAAGGATGTGGTCTTGGCAATCATATTGTCCCTGGCTCCTTGCACTCAAGCTCTCTCTGATTCGTGACTGTCATGAATTGAGCAGCTTTCCTCTGTGGGTCCTTCCACCATGATGTTATGCCTCACCTCACGCCCAGAGCTACAGAGTCAGTAAACCGCAGAGTGAACCTCTGAAATTAACTTTTCCTCCTCTAAATTGTTCTGGTCAGGTCTTTTGGTCACAGCAATGAAAAACTGATTACCACATCTCATTGGTTTAACACGATAGTAGCTTGTTTCTTGCTTGTGTGAAGCTCCTCAGTAGTGGTAACGGGAAGGACAGTGGGATCCTTGGCCACATGCAACCATTCATGAACCCAGCTCACCAGAATTCCTGCCGTCTTCAATACCTAGCATTCCCAAGGTGGCCTTGGGTGTTGACGTCCAGGTCATACAGAAGATAGAGAAGGCACATTTGCTTCTGCACTTCTCACATTCCAACAATTGATGAGAACAATCAGAAGGATGGGAAACGTGCTCCTGGCTGGGCAAGACTACAACACAATGTCGGAGGGGGGCACTAGCCATCTCTCCCATATCAGGTATTGCCACCTAGGATGGCTACCATCTCTGCTTGCCATGAGCCTCCAGTTTGGGCACAGAAAGTTCCATGTCCCAGAAAACTCCCCAGTCCCAGGCAAACTGGAACAGTTGTTTTCCTATTAACTGAAGTGAATTCACAATTAAAAATAATAGCAACTTAAAAAGTGGACAAAGCTACTTTTACATGCAATGGAAGAGTTTTATAGATGGAACAAAAACCTGAGCAGGTGATTAGAAACCATTTGTTTTGGGCCAATTTTCTTTTAAGACGGAAAATTCATTAACAGCTAAATGCAAACTTTAAAGAATTCATGAAAACATGGACCAGTTAGTAAGAGTCACAGTCAGCCGAAAGCAAATTGGAAACAAAATAAAACAAAAATAAAAATCTAAAATTGTTAAAAAATCTTTCATAGTTCAGAAAATAAGAAAAATGTTTAAGAACACACACACACACACACACACACACACACACAAATTGCTAAAATGCCCATCTGGAAAAGAAAATTATCAATACTTGAAAAACAAGTCATATTCATTTTCACCAATTTACCATTTTGGCCGATGCATTATTTTTACCACTGTGTCCCAGACAGTATTTCCGCCCTTTTGTTTTATGCCACGTCAGCTGCCCTCTGTTCTGTGTTGATTGGAAGGTGGGTCCTGGAAGCCATCCACCCCATGGCATCTGGCCTTTCCTCCTTGTCAGCCTTCCCAGTTCAACACCTGCAAGTGACTTTGTCTCACAAGGTCTCTTTCTCACCTGAATTACCATTGCTCTCAAGAACAATGTCAAAGTGCTTCCTTTCAGTATATTCCCTTCCTCCACAGTCTTTCTTTCCAAAACAAAAAGGAAGAAATAAAGTCTAAAACCTAGTTTCCATATTTTCTCTAGAAGGAAATGATGCTTCATTGATTACTCCCCCGCACATACATCAGAATTAATCTCTCCCTTCAGCATACATGGTACTTCCTTCTGGCTTCCTCTGAGTGCTATCGTGGACTGCTGGAAATTTCTTTGCTACTCTAAATTCCTTAAGGAATTCCTTAAGGAATTCCATGTTGCACCACACTCCTCTTAAGAGCTCCAAAGATGCATCACATTGAACTGGCATTTGTCTTAAAAATGTTAGATGACGAAAGGATCTACAAACTTACGTCTCAGGATAAACTCTCCAGGGAGCCTGGAATAGCTATAGCATTTGCATTTAAACAATTTGGCAATTTTTGTGAGAAATTTGAGCTCTAGAAGGCTACATGAACAAATCAATAAATTCTGGCTTGCAGCTTCAACTGTTGGGAACCATAAAATTTTCATTCTGTCTTGTGCCTTTCAGTTTTCAGAGCACTGACTCCAGCTAAATTTCCTGGGCATTGGGGTTTGATGTTTAGGTCATTGCTGATTTAAAGAAAGTGAGTGGGGCTGAACCAGCTTTTCACAGCTGTGATTCACAGCTGTGAATCCCTAGGGTGCTGAAATAACAGTGCCGTGTGCTAATCCAATCTGTGCTTTTCCTGGGGGCTGTCATTACTGCAAAATGAGGTGAACTTGGTGGATGAAAACCTCTGAGACTGCAATGCTGTGAGTTACAAGTGATGCAAAATCATATCTGAGGCATAATAAGGGGTTATGATCAGAAAAGAGGGTAGCCCCAGAAATCTAGATCTAGGGGCTATATAGATACCATATGTATTACCTAATATATACTATGTACACACATATATGCTATGTACACACACACACACACACACACACACACATATACTATTTGTAATGTATGTGTATTCAGGTTAAAAGTAATTACTGAAGCCAGGCACAATGACACATGCATGTAATCCCAGTGGCTCGGGAGGCTGAGGCAGGAATATTGCCAGTTCAAAGCCAGCTTCAGCAACTTAGCAAGGCCCAAAGCAACACAGTGAGACACTGTCTGTAGACAAAATATTTTAAAAAGGGGTAGGGATTCGGCTCAGTTCTTAAGCACTCCTAAATTCAATCCCTGATGCCAAAAATAAATAAATAAATAAACAAATAACTACAGTCATCACTATGGCTACTCCCTACTATCTATCATTCTGTCCAGTGTTTAGCTCCCCCGCTCCCATCAAACTGGTCTCTTTCAGAACCTGGAGTGTGTCCTGTTGGCCCCCAAGCCCAAGTTTATACATGAACTCCTTCCTTATGGTCCACCCAGCCATGACTGGAGACGAGCTCCTTTGATAATACCAAGTATCACAGTGATTGCTGGTATGTGTGTGATAAGCCTTCTTTGCTATGCCAATGAATCCCAGTGTGATGGGCAGAATTGTGGCCCTCTCCCAAATTCATATGCAGAAGCCCTAACTCCCAGGACCTCAGAATGTGACTGTCTTTGGAGATGGAGCTTTTAAAGAAGTAATGAAGTGACCTGGGGTTGTGGCTCAGTGGTAGAGTGCTTGCCTGGCATGTATGAGGCCCTGGGTTCGATACTCAGCACCACATATAAATAATTAAAATAAAAAATCCACTGACAACTAAAAAAATACTAAAACAAAAAAAATGTTTAAAACAAAAAAGAAATAATGAAGTTAAAATGAGGTGGCCCAAATTCAATATGATAGATTTTCTTGTAAGAAGAGACTATTAGGACACAGACACACCCAGAGGAATGACCATGTGATGACACAAGGAGAAGATGGTCATCTGCAAGCTGAGAAAAGGGCTTCAAAACACACCAATCCTGCCAACCCCTTGATCTTGGACTTTAGTCTCCAGAAGGGCAGAAGGGTGGGAGGATGCATCCCTGTTGCATAAGCCCCCGGCCATAGTCCTTTGTCTTGGCAAAGCACTCACTCAGTGCTACAGAGAGCAGACCAGAGAGCAGACCGCTTGCACAGAACTTTCACTGCCCTGACCTACAATGAGCTCCACTCAGCTGAAGGACACTCAGCTGCTCCACCCTGGGCCAGCTAATCTGCCCAGGCAGATAATCCAGACCCATTAATCTTCTGTACCTGGCAGCCCACTTCTGTGCAGAGACCAAATATTAAGAGGTAGGGGTTGACTGGGGCTCCCATAATCCATGCTGACTGCCTGTCTCTGTATCCAGGGCAGGGAAGGTTAAAAAGTATTAAGAACCTTAACCATGAACTTGATTCAAGCTCACTTTACTGGCAAAGCAGGTTTCCAGGGTTACAGACTTGATGCCCAATCCTATCCTCAAAACATAATACTTGCTTTCATCCCTGTGTCCTGGAGCCAACTCATAGATCTGAAGTTTCTCAAAGAGAAAAGCTTGTCATAAGACTGGTCAGCTGTCTGATATCAAAGTCTTTTATGGGGATCAATCAATAGTTATTTATCAGTTATTCATGGCTCTATGGGAAGTCAAGGAAATAGTATATGTAGTTCTTGCCCTCAAAATGGTGACTGTGTAATTGAGATTGATGTGGTTTAAGATCTTCAAAACATGAAAGGGCTGAGTAACTAAGCAAGAATCAAAACTGATTTCTGATCCTGTGCCTCATCTACTGTGTGCTCTCAGTAAATGCTTCAACATCAGAGTCTCAAGGCCCTCCTTTGCTAAATGGAAGTAAGAGAACTTTCTTCAATGCAAATCAAAACTCATCTCACACCAGTCAGAATGGCAGTCATCAAGAATACAAAGAATACAAATAATAATGAATGCCGGAGATGATATGGAGAAAAGGAACGCTTTTACACTATTGATGGAACTGTAAATTAGTACAACCATTACAGAAATCACTATGGGGGCTCCTCAAAAGACTAGGCATGGAAGCACCATGTGACTCAGCTATACCACTCCTCAGTATTTATCCTGAAGAATTAAAATCATCTTCCTACAGTGATACATGCATACCCATGTTTATAGCAGCACAATTCACAGTAGCCAAACTATGGAACCCAACTAGGTGTCCATCATTTGATGAATGGATAAAGAAAATCTGGTATATATACACAATGGAGTTTAATTTAACCACAAACAAAATTAAATTATGGCATTTGCAGGAAAATGGATTGAACTAGAGACCATTGTGTTAAATGAAATAAGTCAAACGCAGAAGGTTAAGGGTTCTATGTTTTCTCTCATATGCGGAAGCTAAAGAGGAAAAAGGAAAACAAAGGTGGGGGTGGATCTCCTAAAAATCAAAGGGAGATCAGTAGAGGAAAGAGACCAGGCAGTGAGAGGCAAGAAGGGAAGGGGAAGTGCAGAGGAGTGATATTGGCCAAATTATGTTGCCATTTTGTGTGCATGTATGAATATGTAAAAATAAACCCCATCAATATGTACAACTATAATGCACCAATGAAAAATGTGACGGGGGGAAAAAAGAGAACCTTCCTTACAGGGATACTGCAAGAATGAAACCAAAGAGTATATGTAAGAAGTGTCCAATTAAGTACCCAGCATCAGGAGTATCAGTAGGTGTTCCTTTTTTAAAGCAAAAGGAATCAGCATATGCAAGCAAAGAAAACCCTAAGGAACAGGGAACATAAAATAGGAGGATAGAAAGTATGTTAGTTAGTTTTCCATCACTATAACAAAATGCCAGAAAAAATTAACTTATAAAGCAAAAAGTCTTATTTTGGTTCATGATTTTAAGGGTTCCAGGCCATGACTGGGTAGACCCATTGATTTTAGGCCTCTGGTGGAGGTGCCACCTGGCAATGGCAAGGAGCCCATGATGGAGCAAACTGCTCACCTTGTGACCAGGAAGCAAAAGAGGAAGAGAAAAGGACAAAGTCCCAGAATCCCCTCAATAGCACCAACCTGGGAAGCAAGACTTTGACACATGGATCTGTGGAGGCCAGAGTATCAACTATCCAAGTAGTAGCAAAAAGTATTAGGGACAGCAGTCATTACTATTAGTGGAGATCTTATTCCATGCCAAGTGCTTTCTATGCATGATCTCAAGCAACCTTAAGAAGTAGATCTTTATCCACTTATCAGCAAAAACATTCAACCTTTGGTTTTTTGGGCTTGGCTTATTTCACTTAGCATGATAGTCTCCAATTCCATCCATTTATCTGGAACTTTAGATTACATAAAGGGAAATGAGGCAGGGGGTATGAAAAATGGTGGAATGAGATAGACATCATTACTCTATTTACATGTATGATTACACGAATGGTGTGAATCTACATTGTGCACAACCATAGAAATGAAAAGATGTACCCCATTTGTGTACAATAAATCAAAATGCAGTCTGTACAAATAAAAATAATGAAAGGAAGTAGATCTTTATTGCCCTCACCTTTCAGGTGAGGAACTGGAGTCTTAGTGGGGTTAAGGAGCAGCCCAAGATCTCAGAGTCAGTAGGCGAGATCAGCAACCCAGTCCAAACCCAACTCCAAAGTTCAAGTCTTTAACCTCTACACCTCCATGAACTATCAGCAAACAAAGGTTTGTGCCAGCAACCCTGCAGGTGAGAACACTGTGTCCACCTTTGTCACACTGGGGAAGGGCTAAGCAGCCCAAGGAGAGCACCTGGACTGAAGGCTTCAGCTCTTCAGAGCAGTATTAAATGATGACCCCCAATGTCTCAGGATGAGGGGCTCTGAGATGGTGCTTTTCAACAACCAATAAAAAAAGCATAACCAATTACCTCCAAGAGCGTGCGTTTGCTGAAACCAACCCTGAGTAGAGGCCAGCTGCATTTTAGAGCTTGACAGGCCATAAAAACAAGGGTTTTAATTAAAAATCACTATTATAGAGAAGATTAAGGCTGACTCAACTTGCTGTGGGACAAAACAGGAGATCGCAGCCACATCTCATCTAAGGCAAGAGAAAAGCAATGGAAATCTAGACTGCTGTGACAAACTCCTTAAACATTTGGAGGCCCGATTGTGTGCAAGTCAAAATAATTTTGCTCTATTTTTAAACACTGTTGAGATGAAAACTAAATTAATATGGACTCAAATTTGAATGGGAAAAAAAGGTACCAAAATCCATAATAAACTGACAGGCTCATTAATGCATCTGAACAGAGGAAGGAAACCATAGAAACAGACTGGAAATCATGTGGATTTCATTCATATGAAGGAGAAAGCAATTGAAATATTCTTGTACAAATTAATTAAATTTATAATGCACCCAGAGTTCATGTTGTTCCAGCTTCCTGCTGAGTCCCATGGGAAAGCCTAACATTGCCTCCTGGTCGACCAATAAGAATTTCTAAAATGTGTTCTGAAAAATGTAAGGAAAAGATGACAAACACACAATAGGATCATTGTCATTGGGCCTCCTTGGGCCTGAGGTGACAGGATACTCAAATTGAGGACCTAGCAGAGTCTGAAGTGTGGGTACTATGGTGAGGTCAGACCCACCCTGGCTTCTCCTTTCTGTCTATACCCCCATCCTCTCCTCCAGCCTGAGCATGACCATATTATACCCTGAGCATAACAAGGTCCCATGGGATACCAAAGCCAGCATACACAGCCCATGACAGAGCAAGCGGATGGGTAATTGGCCATGAAAAACACATTATTAGTTAATATAATTTTGGTTATAAACAACAAAAGCCTACTTAATGGAAAAATAAAAGGAATTTTTGGAAGGATAATCTCAAAAAATTTTAAGAAAAGTTGAGCAACTAGGATTCAGAAAAGAGAATCATGACAATTGGAGGCCCATAGCAGGAGGTCCAGAAACTTCGCTCTGGTGTTCTGCCCTAACTGGGGCTCATTACCCACTTCCAGCCATTGAGTTTCTCAGTTCCAGTCTCAAGAGAGAGAAGGTAACAGGCCAGTGTGGACCGGGTGTCCTATAGCTGATCAGCAGAGCCAGGTTCCTATGTCCCACGGTACATGTGTGGCTACCAGTGTCTTGTCCTGGTGGATCCGGTCAGGTGACAGAGAGGACTTAGCTCTCCTCTGATCAACAGGGGTTGGAAGTCAAAGTTCCAACCATATGCCATATGCATTTATGTCATTGCCCATGCAGGAGTTCTCTGGGGTGCGTCCTCACTCCAACAAAATTTCCAGCAACTCCCAGTGAAGCCTGACTCTAGCCCTCCAAGTCAGAACCAAGCCCCTTCTTGGGGCTCCCACAGGTCTTGTTCTGTCCCTATTTAGAACCAAGTTTAGCCCTGTGTCAGCCCCCTGTGTGGAAAGGTCTCAAAGCCATCCCTCACGCTGTTTCCCATGACTTGTCTCACAAACAGTCTGAGAAGGTCCTGCTCAGACACCTCTGGGATGGGATGCTCTTCCCCTGTAAGGAAACAGGACCTCTTACTGAACAACCCACTACCATATCTAAATTGCCTCTCCTCCAGGAAGTGTTTTCTGCCTGACGCTACCCTAGTGACATTAGGTGCCATGTTCTGTGCTCCTGAAGATCCCCAGGCATGATTCCAACAGTGCACTCAGCACATGTTAGAAATGCCACACATGTGCTGTCTCCTCACTCACCCTCAGACTCAGAGGGACACACAGTACCTTGATTTTTTTCTTTCAATCTCTAAAACCTACTCTAGTGCCTTAGCCCATTTTTTAGATGAATGAATGAAACATATATGAATGCGTAAATAATTTTTTTGGTTATTATTAACTAGTGTCGGGTCTATCTTCTCCATAAAAATTCTAAGATTTTAAGATCAGAGATGGTGTCCTAGTCAAGTTCATTTTCAGCTTACATGTACTGAGGGAGCACAGGCGCCTGTCCCTGTCCCATTCCCACACAATTCCCTTTGCTGTGCCCTGCAGCCCTGGAGCGCTTTATAAATATTAGACAAAAGGACACACTCTTCTGAGCTTCTGTAATTGGTGCAGATGTGGCTCCTGTCCTTGAGGACTATGTCCTGGCAGGAAGCTCCTTGGCTAATGCCAGGTTAGGAACTCTGGAATGTTCAGCTGGGGATTTTCCTGGGTCCAGAGTCCAGTCATGGGTCCAGGAAAGTGTTGCCTCTTCAAAGGCCTGACCCCAACTCACTCAGCAGGTGTCCACACCCTCCACTTCCTTACCACATAGCAAGCAAGATCGCAGGCTCAAGGGACAGGTAAAGGGGCTTGATTCTCACCAGCTGGGGGAGCTTAGCGGACATCTCCAGACTAGGGTACAGCCCCAGTTAAGGTTCTCATTTTCCTACCAATATACTAGTATTTCACTGCATAATTGTCGCCATTGCATAATCAGCAAACCCTGCTTTGGGGGGCTTTTGTCACATGGTATAATTCTTTGCCACACTGCCTAAAAGGTAAACAGCACACCATCGAAGTCACCCATGGCATATGGATGCGCGTTTGTCGCCTGGGGCACTGCAAGCCACAGGCCTAGAATTCTCAGCGCATGCGCGTTGTTGGTATATTGCCGAACGCCGGCCTGCATGGCTGCTTAGAGCACTGCTACCAACCCGTAAGCGCATCATCTTAACATGAGTGGTCCTGAGGCACCTCAAATCAGACAGCAAAACCAATGACAGAAGTGCAGAATCTCAGACACAGAAGATTAAATTTTATTAAGTCCATACTTGGCAATACTGTAGTGAATTTTCTCAAGTGTTAATATTTCAACTATGATGCACACGTCAATAACAACTAATGTGTTAACTTTATCCTTCACACCAGGAAAAATGTTCGCTAAACTGTCACAAAGAAATGATGTGCATGGATTTGAACTATTGGATTTTAACATATGTTCGCAAAGGTCTTTACATCCTAATCTTGCACCAAAGACAGTTTAGTAATGAACGATTTTTAATAAAACAGGCACAATTTTTAAAAAGTTTCACATAATGATTGCACCCCATTTTTTTAAAAAAAAAAAAAAAAAAAAAACTGGCATAAAACCTGCAACAATTATGTGGTAAAATTTGGTAGTTGTCATACTTTTGTTCTGTCACTTGTGTGTGGACTGTAATTCCACTGGACAGTATAAGCCTAAGAAGACAGAGACTATGTGTATCTTTTTGCCCCTGCTAATTCCCAGCACCTAGCATAGGACGTGGCACTACAGGGTGTGGGAGGTGCTCCAAAAATACTTGTTTAATGAAAGAAAGAAAAAAGGAAGAAAAGAAAGGAAGGTGCTGTGGTGGGGTGGTGGAACAGACAAAGACAGAAAGAGGAAAGGGAAAGAAAGAAACAGAGAGAAGGTAGGCAAGAAGGAAGTTTTTCTTACCTGTTCCCACACCTGTAAAAATGAGCAATCATGCTGGGTTGGTCGTGCAGACCTGTAATCCTAGCAATTCAGGAGGCTGACAGGTTCGAGGCCAGCCTCAGCAACTTGGCAAGTCTCTATGCAAATTAGCAAGACCTTGTCTCAAAATAAAAAAATAAAGAAAAAGCCAGGGTTGTAGCTCAATGGTAAAGCACCCTAAATTCAATCCCCAGTACCAAAAAAAAAAAGAAAAGAAAGAAAAAGAATCATTCTTATCTCCCAGGGTGGTTGTTGTTGCAATGATATTAATTATTTGCACCTTTATCTGTCTTCCCATAGCAGGGCAGGTTTTTCCCTTGGTGCTTTCTGCACATGTGCAGCCACCTGGCACATGGTGAGTGTTTAACAGCACCCGTTTAGGAGCACTGAGGCCTATATGCACTTACCCCAAGGGCACTTTGATAGAGCAGACACCTCCCCCAGGCCACCCCAGTATCTCCCACTTCTCCACCCCAGTTCTGCCCAGGCCCAGCTGCCTCCTTAATGAGACCCAGTAAACACTCTGCCCAGGCATGCAGAGGAGAGCACGCTGGGAGAAACAAAGTATAAGAGAATAGAGGGGCTCAGAACAGCATTGCTGTTGTGGTAGGAAAAAAGCACCCAGACTCATGCGTCCACCTTCTACTTTACATATATTTGCATCCAGACTTAGACACATTCCTTCTCAATTGCATGATGTGGTCAAAGCTCCCTAGTTGGAGGACTTGACCAGCCTCACTCATTCAGGCATCTGGAACCAGAGGGTCCTGCTATTACTTCTAGAGCTCAGCTCACTCAGTCCAGACCCCCAGTGCTGTGGCTGCAGCTGTCCCTGGTGGGTAGAGGACTCTCTAGGGTCTGCACAAGGTTATTTTCCTACAGTAGACTTACTTTCCTGTTGGTGGCAGGTTTCACCTTCATCCAAGCCAGTTTGCATTCCCAGCTTTTACAATGACTACCAGAAGGGTCAAATGCACCCCTCCCTCCGCCCCAGGCCTCATAGCATGGAGAAAGATACAGACATTTTAGAAATCAAGACTCAAACCGGGCGCGGTGGCCAATGCCTGTAATCCCGGGGGCTGGGGGGGGTGGGGTTGAGGCAGAAGGATCATGAGTTCAAAGCCAGCCTCAGAACTTTGCGAGGCCCTAAGCAACTCAGTGAGACTGTCTCTAAATAAAATACAAAATAGGGCTGGGGATGTGGCTCAGTGGTCAAGTACCCCTGAGTTCAATCCCTGGTACCAAAAAAAAGAAATCAAGACTCACCATCTTACCATACCTTGTTGTGATGCTTAATTTTATAAACTTGATTTGACCAAAGGATGCCAAGACATTTGTTCCAGCCTTACTCTGGCTGTGCCTGTGAGGATGATTCTGGGTGAGAACTGGTAGTCTGTAAAGCACCTGCTCCTCCCTAATGTAGAATGTAGATGAATCCCACATTCATCTAATCAAATACTTGAAGAGAATAAAAGATTGAGTAAAAGGTGAGTCTGCATAACTTCTATGAGTGGGAAATTGGTATTTTTCTGCCTTTGAACTTGGTCTGAAACTTGGGTTACTCTTGGTATTCTCTGGACCAGAATTTACACCACTGGCTCTTCTGGGTCCCCAGTGCTTCTACGTGCTTCTCTCTCTCTCAAGAACCCTGACTAATGTACTAGCCAGGGAGAAGATGGTGTGGACTTCAGACAACAGATTCAGTCTCAGGCTGTTCATCTGTCTCTCTGCAACCTCCTGAGGGTGCCACCCCCCCACATCCCCACTAAAGTCAGAGGTGAGCACACACATACCTGTCTCTAGTCCTTCCTACTCAACTCACCCAGCATCAACATCCCTTCCACAGGAAGAAAGACAATTGAAAGAACCAATGATTACCAGTAGATTTGGGGTTTTTTCCTTATATTTCCTTATATTTTTCTGTTTTATTAAAATACTTGTGCAATGATCATGGGGAGCATTTACCTCATATGGTTATGACCATCAAATGAGATATTGCTTGTAAGGGGCTTCTCACAACACTTGTCAATAAAAGTTGGCTCTTGTTTTAAAAATCGAAGAATAGTATGTTTATAGAACTTCTTGGTTTACCAAGTACTTTCATCTGCTTTGATTCATTTGGATACTGACAACTTGAGATGGATATGTTATTCCTCTTTTACAGAAACGGAGGCTCAAGGACATTACAAAAATGGGCTGAGATGATTCAGTGGGTAGCAACATGGCAGAGGCTGGATGAAGCTGTGGGCCCATCATGGCAACACAGCTCGCTGATTCACTTACTAGGCCACAGTGCAAAATAGCCTTGGCTCCTGCCCCCTTATTGGCACTGCAACTCATATGTGGGCCTCTCCAGGAAAGAAATCCAGCATTGCCGGGCACTGATCCCTGACTCGGGCTCCCTGGTAACTCCTTAGTTTAGAAATCAAGTATTAGTTGCAAGCCCCCACCTCCCTGCAAGCCATGGAATATGGATGAACCCCAGGCCTGAGAGATACAGAAAGGAGGCCAGTTTCCTGAGTGTGATTGGCAGGACCCCAGGGCTGGCCTGGAACTGGAATTGCCTGGAACAAGGAGCCAGGAGACCCTACTTTACCATGATTCTACCTGGGTAACCAACTGAGGGCAAAGCTTCTAAAGGATTCACTTATTCTTATTTATACAATGGCGCAAATACTTTCTTTTTTCTGATCTCAAAGGGAAGAAGTTTTTGTATAAAGTAAAACCAATACAGCACTTTGAACTCCTTGGCATGGAGAGGAGGGTGACAAAGTGTCTTCAAAGGTCAGTCTCCCATTCATTCACTCATTCATCCATCCATCCACAGATATTGAGGACCTTCCACGTGCCAAACCCTATTCTCAGAAATGGGAATACAGCTTCAATAAGAAAAAAATTCTCCATCCTCATGGAGTATATTATCCTGAAAATCCAAACCCAAACCACCAACAGCCAATACAGTCAGATCTCCATTATTTTTCTGAGAATGTTTGCTGTTTTTTAAAAATGAAATACTCCCAAACAGAAGCAGCACTACCCTGCTTCTAGGAGGACAAGTCTAGTATATTGGAAAATCCAAACTAAGCTGGATACACACTGAAGCAAACAATAGGAGCCAAGGGCAATCCATCGTCTAGTCTGCGATGTGCACAGTGAGTTTTTGTAAAGGCTGCCTCATCCGACACTTCAACAGGCACAAACGAGAACCAGTTTGCCGTGTTTAAAACTGGTAAACCGCTTTTCCATCAAAACTGTTCATTTGCTTGTAAACATGTTTTTCTTAAAAGTAGTTCAAGTTGTAAACATGTTTATCCCTTTACTGATAAAGCATATGGCTCCTACCTTCAAATGAGATAAGCATCTGTTGTACCTCTAAGTCATAAGCATGTTTTGGACTGTATAGAAAAGTTATGGAATATATTGGGAAGTTGTGATATCACTTGGAAACAACTTATACAGCCAATAATGCAATGGCTTAGGTGATTTGGGGGTACGTCCAATAGATGCAACTGCAAACCAATAGACTGTGAGGCGAGCCCAGGTCACTCAGGCACCCCAGTTTGCATAGGGTTGACTCTGTACTTCTCTCAGGAGTGTCACGAGCTGGTTGCTGTCCACTACGTGCTGACCATAAGTGACACCTGCCCCTGGGGAAGATGGAGATGGAGACCTCTGCCAGCCTTGACCCCTGCTGTGCTGACTGATGTGAGAGAGTGGCAGACAAAGCTGTGAGGGAGACTAACCAGTCCCAGAAGGTGGCAGTGACTCCCACCTCTTCAAACAAGTGACTTTCCACGTGTGATGCTTCTGCTCCCTAACATCCTGAACCCAGCTTCTTGTTTGGGCATGAGGAGTTCCTTGGAATTAAAAACAGTCACACCATAATGTACCCAGCCAAGTCCAATTAAGAGGTTCTGGGAAACCCTGCATTTTCATTCATACTCAGGCTTGGGCTCCATTGGACTGGGGGTGCTCCAAGGGTTAATGCACTGGACCTTTGGTGAAAGGTGATAACCTCTGAATTGTCCTCCAAGACCTCCACCCTGAACAGCCTCAGCTAAGAGGCCAGCAGGACCCACAGGTCTGAAGGGCCAACTCTACTGGCCTCTTGGGAGGCTTTGTGTCTGTGACCCAGCTCCAACACTCTGCCCTCCCAATTGGCTTGTGGGATTCATAGCACTGGGGTGGGGCAAGGGTGAATCTTTGTTTTTTTGTTGTTGTTGTTATTGATGTTCATATAACATTGTGTCTCAGGCTTATGCATCCAGAACATTCCTGAACTCACACATTCCCCTCTTCCACTCTGCCACCAACTGAACCACATCACTATCACCATCAATAGCACTCACATGTTGAAAACAGAGTTTTTAAATCTCAATCCCACGCACATCCCCAGTTCCTCTCCCTCCTGATCTCCTGCTGGGGTGTGTTTGTGTACTTTGTGTGCAGAATTCTGCCTCTGTGTTTAAAACACCCTCCTCACCCTTCAGGGCCTGCTGGACAGAACAGCAACAACCTGGGGAGGGAATGGAGGTGTGGCCTCCCTGTACCCCAAGAGCAGAACATTCACCCTGCATCACAGCACCAAGGACCTGCTTGCAAAGTAAGCACTTTCACAATGCTTTAAATCTATTTTGATTGTTGTCCTCCTCAACTCCCCCTTACCTTATTTCCCCTCTTCTCTCCACACCCCCCAAAAGTGGTTATTTTACTTACATGTACAAGGTGAACAGAGAATTGATTCTGTTGATGTGTCCACATGACATCTGCTCCTCGACTCTCCCCTGAAGTTCTTGAGAATATTACCATTTTACATGCTATAAATTTTTTTTAACAGAGAAAAGAATTAAGTGTGGAAAAGATAAGCCACAAACTAGAAAAAAAGGACTTATGTCCAAATTATACAAAGAATGATTAGAATCCAAAAGTAAGAATGCAAACAAACCAATTAAAAAGTAGACAAAGGATCTGCAAGACTCCTCACAAAGAAGACTCAGAGATGGCAAATACACAAGAGGATGCTCAGCTTCATGTGTCATTATGGAATTGCAACTTAACACAACAACGAGATGCCACGACTTACCTAGTAGAATGGCTACAATCCAAAACACTGACAAAATCAAAAGTTGGCAAGGACCAACAGGACTCTCATTCACTTCTGGAGTCAATGCAAAATGGCACAACCACTTTAGAAGACAGTTTGGCAGTTTCTTAGAAAGCTAAATATAGTCTCACCACACAATCCAGCAATTGCCTCTTGTTTACCCGATTAAATTGAAAACTTTTGTTAACATGAAAATCTGCACACAAAAGTTTATAGCAGCTTTATTCTATAATTGCCCAAACCTGGAAGCCATCCAAGATGCCCTTCAATGAACAAATGGATAAATAAGCTGTGGCAAATTCATACACTGGAATATTATTCAGTGATAAAGATGAATGAGCTATCAGGCTACAACAAGACATGGAGGAAATTTTAAATGCTTATTGCTGAGTGAAAAAAGCCAACCTGAAAAGACTGCTTACTGTATAATTTTAACTATATGACATTTCAGAAAAGATAAAGCTAGTGTTGTGGTTTGGATATGAGGTGCCCGCCCCCCAAAAATTCCTGTGTTACTGAAGGAATGAATGTTCAGAGGTGAAGTGACTGGACTGTGAGAGCTGTAATGTATGTTGTCCCTCCTAGTTTAAATGAACTGGGTGGCAACCACAGGCAGGTGGAGAATGGCTGGAGGAGGTAGGTCTCTGGTCACATGCCCTGGAAGGGTTCATTTTCCCTGAGTTCCCTTCCCCCTTCTCCCTCTCTCCTTCCTGGCTGCTATGAATGGAGCTGTGCTCTCCACCATGCCCTTCTGCCATGAGGTTCTGCTTCAGCTTGCACCTGGAGCAATGGAATCTGCCCACTAAGGACTAATACACTTTTCCTCCTCTAAGTTGTTCTTGTTGGGGGTTTTGTATGACTAACATAACTACAAAGACAGCAAGAATGTGAGTGGTTTCCAGGGGATGAGGAGAAGGAGAGGAGGGAAGAATGGCTACGTGGAGCACAGATATTTTTAGGGGAATGAAACGATTCCGAATGTTATTAGCATAATAGTGGATACATGACATCATGCATTTGAGATAAGGAATAGAACAATACAACAGAAAGAGTAAACCTTAATGTACACCATGGACCTTAGTTAATCATGTATCAGTTATAACAAACATGCCACACCAATGCAATGCAATATGTTAATAGTTGGAGAAATGGCAGGCAGGAGTTGTGGGACTGTGCAGTTGACCCCCTTATTGCAGTTTCACTTTTTGAGTTTATAACCTATAGTCAACTGCAATCCAAAAACTATTAAATGGAAAATTCCAGAAATAAATAATTTTTATTATAGCATATTGTTATAATTGTTCTATTTTATTATTAAGTATTGCCATTAATCTCTTACTGTGCCTAATTTATAAATTAAACTTCATCATAGGATGTTTATCTATAGGGAAAAAAAATAGTACTACGTCCATAGGGTTTGATACTACCTGTATTTTCAGGCATCTGAAGAATGTCTTAGATCATTTGTCCTGTGGATAAGGGGACACTACTATACTTTCTGTTCAATTTTTCTGGAAACCTAAACTGCTTTAAAAAATAATCCATTAGGGCTGGGGACATAGCTCAGTTGGTGGAGTGCTTGCCTTGCAAGCACAAGGCCCTGCGTTCAATCCCCAACACCGAGAAAAAAAAAAAACAAAAACCATTAAACATGGCAATAAGTGTAAAGCATGGGAATTTAATCAAGACAATGATTTTAATAAATGGAAAGATATTCCTCTGGCTTGGATGGGAAAATAACAATTAAGATATTAATTCTTTCCAGATTAATCTACAGATTCAGTGTCATCCCAATCAAATTTTAGTTGGATTTTTAAAGGTACTTAATAAACTTTTTAAAAAAAAAATGATTTGGAGAATCAATAAAAGTTTGTGGAAAGCTGAATAAACTTTTAAAAAGAATAATGAAGAGGGAGAACTTGCCCAATTACATAGTAAGATGTCATTTATTTATTTAATTTTGGTACTGGGGTTTGAACCCAGGGGAGCTTAACCCCTGAGCCACATCCCCAGCCCTTTTTTGTATTTTCAGACAGGGTCTCACTAAGTTGCTTAGGGCCTCGCTGAGTTGCTGAGGCTGGCCTGCATGATCCTCCTGCCTCAGCCTCCTGAGCCGCTGGGATTACAGGCGTGCGTCACCCCACCACCAGTAAGGAATCTTTTAAAGCCATAATAACAAAAACAGTTTGATAAAGACAAATCAGCCAACAGAACAGAATGGAGAGCACAGAGCAATCCCACATGTACATGAGAACCTAACATATGAGGAAAAGGGCACTACAATCAATGAGAACGAGCAATTTAAACACATCAAAATTGAGTATTTCTTTTCAACAGAAGAGGAGCAGCCAAGATGGTGGACTAGAGGGAGGCTGCATTCCTGTCGCTCTGTGACTTGGATTCAAGCAGAGGCAATGCTGTTTCTCTGCACAGCAGCTGTACTGTCCACCGATCCCCTGCCGTTTACCCCCCATTCATCCACCGCCATGGCGCACCATGTGCCAGCATATCACCCGCCTTTGGAGCACAGATCGCTGGCTGACTGCCGCCTCTTGTCTGCCATTTGCCCATTTGCCCACCTCTTGCCTGCCCAGCGCCCACTTTTCACCTACCCATCGCCTGCAGCCTGACGTTTACCCACCAATCACCGGCCTAGCTTGCAGATTGCCTGAAGACCACCAGCAGATTGCCAGCTGCCCACTGCCTACTGCTGCCTGGAATCCACTATCACCGTACCCATAGATTTGATTGCACACAGCCACTGCCATCTCAGTGAGCAACTGACTCAGTTTGGGGACACCTGCCAGAGCCTGGAGATACTTTGGGGTACCTGAGGGTTTCTACTAGATGTGCTAGAGGTCACCATCAGGCTGCCTCTTTGCAAGGTCACTCTTTTGTGTGAGGGCATCCCTGGTGGTCTCTCTGCAAGTTCAAAGGGCATTGGGATCTTGGGACTGCAGCAAGACAGGGCCTGGGGAAGCTGAAGTGCAGGTCCATCAGATTGAAGCTGAGTTTGTGTGGGCCAGTCTGTGTCTGGCAAACCTGTGGAAAGCCAGAGACTAGGGTCAGTTCCCTGGGGGGAGCACAGGTTGGAGAAAACTGGGCTCTCCAGCTCAGTGAATCCTGAAGTGTGCAGGGAGGAAGGGGCCTGCTACAACAGGAGGGAAGACTGGAAGAGGGTGTGAGGGCATCTTGCTATCAGCTCACCCACTCAATCGGTTGGACACCCACTGAACTGGAGCTAACATCAAACTTCAGACAACCCCATCTATCGGTGGAGAAGGGAAGCTGAGGAAATTTTTGAAAGCCAATGGAAGCAATCATACAATTTTTCCATTGAGACTTTTCTTTTTCTTTTTCCCCCCTTTAACGCCTCTACCATCTTTGAATCCAAATATTTTTCATGCATCAATTTATTGAGGAAGAGATGAACCCACATAAATACAGTTACTTGATACTAGACATAGGAGCTAAAAACATGCAGTGGAGAAAAGAAAGCCTGTTCAACAAATGATGCTGGGAAAACTGGAAATCCATATGCAGCAAAATGAAACTAAACCTCTATCTCTCACCCTGCACAAAACTCAACTCAAAATGGATCAAGGTCCTAGGAAGTAGACCAGAGACCCTGCACCTAATAGAAGAAAAAGTTGGCCCAAATCTTCATCATGTTGGCTTAGGACCGGACTTCCTTAACATGATTCCTAAAGCACAAGAAATGAAAGCAAGGATCAATAAATGGGATGGATTCAAACCAAAAAGCTTTTTTTCAACAAAAGATACAATCAATAATGTGAAAAGAGAGCCTACAGAGTGGGAGAAAATCTTTTGCACACACACTTCAGACAGAGCACTAATCTTCAAAATTTATAAAGAACTTACAAAACTTTACACCAAAAGTACAAAGAACCCAATCAATATATGGGCTAAGGAACTGTGCAGACACTTTACAGAAGAAGACATATAGGCAATTAACAAATATATGAAAAAGTGTTCAACATCTCTTGTAATTAGAGAAATGCAATTTAAAATCACCCTAAGATTTCATCAAACTCCTATTAGAATGGCTACTATCAAGAACACAAGCAATAATAAGTGTTGGCGTGAATGTGGGGAAAAAGGTACATTGGTACATTGCTAGTGGAGTGGCAAATTGGTGCAGCCCCTCTGGAAAGCAGTATGGAAATTCCTCAGAAAACTTGGAATAGACCCACCTTTTGACCCAGTTATCCCATTCCTCGGTTTATAAATGAGCATACTCCAAAGGATGTAAAATGAGCATACTCCAGTATCACAGCCACAATAATGTTTATAGCAGCTCAATTCACAATAGCTAGATTGTGGAACCAACCTAGATGCCCTTCAATAAATGAATGGATAAAGAAACTGTGGCATATATACACAATGGAATATTACTCAGCCATAAGAATAAAATTTTGGCATGTGCAGGTAAATGGATGGAATTGGAAAATATCATGCTAAGTGAAAAAAGCCAATCCCCCCAAACCAAAGGCCGAATGTTTTCCCTGATAAGTGGATGATGATACATATTGGGGGTGGAGAGTAAGAGAAAAATGGAGGAACTTTGGATAACACAGAGGGAAATGGAGGTGGAAGGTATAGGGATTTTCCTTCTTCCCCGCCATGTCTTTACTCAAGATGGCACAGACAGAGCTTCTCTTCCAGGTTGTTCCCCTGCTCCACCCTGCTAATGGCACGAACCTTAGACCAATGACCGAGCTACACGGTGGCGATTACCGCAGGGAACCAATAGCTTGCTACCTCACCACTTACCAACAACCCGCCCCTCTCGGAAATCCCCTAGTGCACCCTATATAACCCTGGTGACTGTTCAATAAAACGGAACTTCTCCAAGGGTGTGCCTTGAGTCTTGGTGTCAATTTCTTTCATTGGTGCCGAAACCCAGGATGAGGGGGATACCCTCATTTATTGAGGACCCCCTCCACCAAGGCTTATCGTCCTCATCCACCTTTTAGAGCACCTGCTACACTGCAACCAACACCGGTTGATTGATAGGTGAGTTACCCCAGTGAAGGCTACCACCCTTGGCCTGACTATAGCGGGGAATTTGACCATGATCATCCGGCAAATCCCCAACGTCTAGTCAAGGGGAGAGACTACACCCCACCTTGGTCTACATGACCACAGTGGACTCTCTGGGGCCTCTCAATTAGCTTATTCCTGTCAGGTGGTGTGAAAGAACAGACCCCTTTTCCTTTCTCTCTCTCTCCCTCTCTCCCTATCTCTGTCTCTCTGTCTCTGTCTCTCTCTCTCTCTCTCTCTCTCTCTCTTCTCCTCTACTTTCTCTTTCTCTGCCTCTGGAACTGTCGGAAAACCTGGCGCTAGGTCTTCCATGACCACCAGCACATATGCCTGGCAGTTGGACCCTCAGGTGACGATCAGAATGTCCTCCTTGCCCCGACTCTCCTGAGTCATCCGAACAGTACACCACTTGGGATGCCTGAGGGGTAGTCTGCTCGGCTCAGTCTCCGGTCCAGAAGTCTTTTCCTCACTCACATTTCCTCTCCCGAACATGGGGGCCTCTTTTCCCTCCCACCGACTCCCCTCTAAAGTATCTCTTATCCAATCTGAACTGACTGTCCCTCACACCAGATATTAAACCTCACCTTCTTATTAAGTTCTGCACACAAGATTGGCCTCGATACCCCTTAGACAATTGCAGTATTTGGCCTGCTGAGGGATCATTAGACCCCCAAATTCTCCAAGATTTATTTAACTTTTGCAAGCACTCAAAAAAATGGAAGGAGATTCCCTACATCGAAGCCTTTTTCCTTCTCTGCTCTCACCTCAAGCTTTGCTCCACCAACAACTCCTCTACTTCCTCTTTTGGACCTGCTGATGAACTTCCCCCTTATCGTCCTCTCCCCACAGCTCCTATTAGTCCCTCCCCAGGCTCCTCTTTGTCCGTCGATTCCTTTAGTCCTCCTGCCACCCGATCTTGTATCCAGTTGCCCCAAACTGTGGTGCCGTTGAGAGAGGTGGCAGACCCTGAAGGCATTATGCAAGTACATGTTCCCTTCTCTATGACAGATCTCACTCAATTAGAAAGGAGGTTAGGCTCCTTCGTTACGGACCTACCACTTACATTCGGGAGTTCCAGTGGGTCCTGCAGGCCTATAGCCTTACACACCATGATATATACATGCTCCTAGCCAATACTCTCCTTCCCGAGGAGCGCACCAGGGTCTGGGAACTTACTAGAGCACATGCTGATGAAACCCATCAGGTAAATCCTAATCATCCAACCCAACCTCATGCTGTTGCGGAGCAAAACCCCGATTGTGACTATAACACTATGCAGGATTGCAACTTAGAGATCAATTTGCTGCATGCATTGTGGCAGGCCTGAAGATGGCAGCACACAAGGCTGTCAATTTTCAGAAAATACAGGAGATTATTCAAAAGAAGGATGAAAGCCGTCCGAGTTTTTAGATCGACTCACTAAGGCCCTTCAACAATATACCAACTTGGACCCTGAAACCCCCGACGGCCGGCAGGTCCTTATGACATACTTCCTATCACAAAGCTATCCTGATATTAAGGCCAAACTTAAAAAACTTGAGCAAGCACCCGCAACTCCCCAACCCAAAATCCTAGCCATGGCCTTCAAGGTCTTTCACAATCGAGATGAGGAAGTTGAGCGCCATAGATACCAGAGACAGGAAAAGGCGGAACAGAGCAAGTTTCAAATGCTTGCCCAGGTCCTTCAAAGGACCCCTCAAATGCGGCAACAGCAGCTGCCATGGGCCAAAACTCCCCCGGGTGCCTGTTTTAAGTACGTCAAGGAGGGTCACTGGCTAAAGCATGCCCAACTCCTTGGACCCCACACACACCGTGCCCCAAATGTCAGCAAATGGGTCATTGGGGTTCTGATTGTCCTAGTTCCTGCAGGAGGGCTATGGCCAAAAACCCTACGGACCTTTTGGGCATAGACCTTTTGGGCATAGCGCTCGATGACTGACAGGGCCCTGGGTCCTCCTCCCTGGCTGTTATTATCAGCAGGCAGGAACCCAGGGTACAAATTCAGGTGGATGGGCGCCAAATCGACTTCCTTCTTGACACTGGGGCAACCTTTTCAGTCTTGAGGGAGTTCTGGGGGCCTACTGTGCCGTTGTCTTCTCCTATTGTTGGGGGAGGAGGGAAAACCATACATCCTCAAAAAATTCCTCCGCGCTGTGCTCTATCAACAAGTTCCCATTCTCGCACTCCTTTCTGGTGATGCCTCAATGCCCGGTACCACTCTTTGGTAGGGACATTCTTTCAGCATTAAAAACTACCATTTCTATCCAAGTTCCATCCTCAACCACCCCACATTTCCTTTTGGCTCTTTTGGCTGACAAACTCACCCTTCCATTCTGCTCTGAATGCGATGATTGGTTGGGCTCTCATCTTAAAAAGGATCATTCTCCAGTTCCCATGAGTTTGGTAAATCCTGTTATCTGGGACATCCACAACCCTTCAACAGTCAATTGCCCTCCTGTCACAATTCACCTTAAAAGCCCCAACCAATTTCCCAATCAATCTCAATATCCTCTTTCCACTACAGCCCTGAAGGGCTTACAGCCTATCATTCAGGATCTTTTGAAAAAGGGATACATTCAGCCTACTCATTCTCCCTATAACACTCCTATTCTGGCAGTAAAGAAACCTAATGGTTCTTACCACTTAGTCCAAGACCTTCATCTCATAAATTCCTCCGTCAAACCCATCCATCCCTTGGTCCCCAACCCATACATTCTATTATCTCAAATTCCTGCAACAGCTACCCACTTCACAGTCATCGACCTGAAAATTGCCTTCTTTTCTATTCCTCTTGCCCCTGAATCCCAGGATATTTTTGCATTCACTTGGACCGACCCCACTACCAGACACTCTCAACCATTTACATGGACAGTACTCCCCCAGGGTTTCCGAGATAGCCCCGATCTTTTTGGGCAGACTTTGGCAGCAGATTTGCAAGATTTCCATCCTAAATGTCCCAAATCCACTCTTCTACAGAATTTGGATGATCTCCTCCTTTGTAGTCCTTCAGAACATGCTTCCATGGATGATACTATCAAACTACTCAACTATTTAGCTCAAAAAGGGTATTGCACCTCTCCACAGAAAGCTCAGATTTCCTGCCTTGAGGTTACCTATTTGGGATTTTCCATCTCCCAAGGGAAAAAGGCCATTACTACTGATAGGAAACATCTCATTGAAACTCTGCCAACACCGAAAACAAAGGCTGAAAGGCTGAACTTCTTTTTTTTTTTTTTTTTTTTGGCCTAGCTGGGTCCTTCAGGGCCTGGATCCCTAACTACTCTCTCCTGGCAAGACCTCTTTATGATCTAGCTAAGGGCTACCAGGATGAGCCTTTGTCCTCCTTGGTGGGTAGACCCTTCCAAATCCTAAAAAAGACCCTCCTCCAAGCACCTGCCTTGCACTTGCCTGACCTGATGAGCCCCTTCTCCCTTTATGTGCATGAGAAAGGGGGCCAAAGTTTGGGTGTTCTGGGCCAAAACGATGGCCCTACCTTTCCCCCCGTGGCTTACTTATCCAAGCAGTTAGATCCTACTGTTAGAGGCTGGCCTCCTTGCTTATGAGCACTGGCAACAGGTCACGATCTCCAAAAGGAAGCTAACAAACTTACCTTTGGCTCTTCACTCACAATTCTTTCTCCACATCACCTGAAAGACTTACTAACTTAAAAAGGCTTGCAGACACTCCCTCCTTCCCGGATACTTTCTTTACTTGTATCCTTTCTCCAGAATCCTACCATTACCTTCCAAACCTGTCCTCCCTTGAATCCTGCCTCGCTGCTTCCTGTCACTTCTGATTCACTCGACTCACCTGTGTACCATTGTACTGAGGCTCTGGAGACCTTTTTACCATGTCCCACCTCTATTTCTGAGGGCCTCCTACCCCAATCCGATTTTACTAGGTTCTTGGATGGGAGTGCATTCACACAGGATGGGATAAAGAGGGCCAGATATGTCGTTGTCTCTCATTCAGCGGTCATCGAGGTATAACACTCCCCATTAACACCACTAACCAACAAGCTGAATTAATCGTGGCCACTAGGGCCTGTGAACTCGCAGCTGGGAAAATTTTGTCCCTATACACAGACTCCAAATATGTCTTCCATATCCTGCTATTCCACACAGCCATATGGAGAGAAAGGGGCCTATTAATATCCAAGGGCACTTCAGTAATGAATGCAAAACTCATTTCCCGACTCATTGATGCTTCCAGATTACCATCTAAATTGGGAGTTACTCACTGTCGGGCTCACCAATCTGATTCTTCCTCTGTTACCACTGGAAATTCCAAGGCTGATCAGGCTGCATGGGTGGCAGTCCTACAATCCCCCAATTCATCCCATGTGCTTGCACTCACGCCCTCCAAGCAGGACCACAGTCCTGGCTCCAAAGACAAGCAAGAGCAACTCTTCCATTTTCTCTACTCCCTATTTCATTCAAGTCCTCAAAGTCTTGAACTTTTTCTCCGTTCCTTTTTTCTCCTCTCAGCCAAAGACAGAGCTCTTCTTGGCAAATCTCCTCCACATGTCATATCTGTCAACGCACTAATTCTAATACTCCTTTAAAGCCAAAACCATTCCCTTCCCACCAAGCCCGCAGACATACCCTGCTGCAGACTGGCAGATCAACTTTACTAACATGTTCAGAGTTAAGAACTTTAAATACCTTCTGGTTATGTTGGATACCTTTACAGGGTGGGTAGAAGCCTTCCCCATGTCCAATAAGAGGGCCTCCACTGTAGCCAGTGTACTGCTCAACCACATAATTTCCCGATTTGGGATGCCTACCTCTCTCCAATCTGATAACGGCCCTGAATTCACCTCACAAGTCACCCAGTCTGTTGCTCGGGCCCTGTCTCTTCCCTGGCATTTTCACTGCCCCTACCACCCCTAGGTCTCTGGGAAAGTTGAACGGACTAATCGATCCATCAAAGAAATGCTCACAAAGCTCACAATGGAACTTAGCATGGATTGGGTTACCTTACTCCCTCTTGCTCTTAGCTAATGTATGGCCATCCTCTTGTTCCCCTGGGGCATCAATCCCTTGGCCTGGCCCATCCCCGACAGGTATGCCCTGCCTCTTCTTTTCCACCTTTGGGCTGAATTATGGAAATATCAGGATTGATTTCTTCCTGATCCTGATAGATCCCAAAACCCCTTTCCCTTACAACCTGGACAGTTTGTATACTTCTGTCCCCCAGGAGATACTCATTACATCCAAAATGGGAAGACCCAACACAGGTTATACTAGGTACGCCAACAGCTGCTGAACTATCCCTCCCAGGTCCAGGTCACCATTTGACTCCTTGGATTCACATCTCCAGGCTAAAGCCAGCCCCCGCCTCATCCGGTTTCGAGGACACCTGTCCAGATCCCACCTTGGCGGTGTCTGTTCGTGACTCCACACCAAAATATTCTTGGTCTTCCTCTCCCTGCAGAAGTTCCGCTTCTCTCGCATCTCTCTCCTCAGGCCAATACTAGAAGATGTCACCTAAGTCAATGTTTGTCTCACTAGTCTGTCTCTAGCTTTTATTCCATCTTGTCATTTCCTCACCCTTTGTATGGAGATTTCGAGTCAGAGAAACTTACACAGAAAAAAATACTAAAACCACTGCTCTAGCAGGCACAGCTGATTGACCCTTATGGGATGTGCCTCCAAAATAAAAATTCCACTTTTCCCGTCTATGGGGCTATTAAGCCAGGCAGCCCCATCCTGGTACTTCTGCTACTTATATGACCAGACTAAAGACTATTGCAAACAGTGGCCAGACGCTTACAGGGGTTGCCCCTATTGGAGCTGTCTCACCTACTCTCCGATACACCCCCACTGACTAGGAAGGAAATACAACCCAACCATTTCAGATCCCTGGAATCCTCGCTGGGCCACTGGTGTCAAGGCTTCTTTCTATTGCAATAGCTATACCTCCACTCCCTGTGGATCCCTCCACATCTCTTGCGAATATAGGGACCCAGTTCTCCCAAGACAAATTTTGTCTGATACCCTGACCTTCCTCAATAAAACATCCCCAGCTACCAGCCCTGCTAACTGTTTACTCTGCACATCTCTCTCTTGCCCACTACTGGCTGCGGTACCTCTGAATGTCACCAGTTATAATTTTCCATCCACGGGGATTCCAATCACTCCTCTTCTGCACATTCCCTTGTGGAAACCTGAGGAACAACCTTCCACCCCACCTTTCTGAACCTGTATATATTTACTCTCCACAGCCAACCCACACATAACTCAGTGCACTTCCAACCTCACTCTATTCAGCAACTCCTTTTCTCAGCCTGGTCACTTTTTTCTGGTGCAATGGTACCGTCACCAATGTAGTCTTCCCTAATAGCACCTTTCCTTGCTTCTTGGTAACCATGGTTCCCCAACTTATGCTTTGTAGCAGTTCAGAGTTACAATACCTTCTGTCACCTCCCGCACAAACTAAACTGGCAGCCTTTCTACCCATCCCGGTTGGAGTGTCTCTAACAACCTCTCTTGTAGGAGCTGCTCTCTCTGGAGGGGCACTTGGTCAATCTCTGTGGGCGGTGGAGGAAATCAACACCCATCTTGAAAGCACACTCACTTCCATGGCCTCTCTTCAAAAACAGGTTACTTCCCTGGCTCAGGTAACTCTCCAGAACTGAAGAGCTTTAGATCTCCTTACAGGAAGAATGCTGTGACTATGTCAATGAATCAGGTCTAGTAGACCAAATATTGTTAAACTGTGGGACTTAGCCACGGGACTTCGAGGATCACCTGGTAACTCCCCTTTCTCCTTTTGGCTTCAGTCACCTTTAATCACATGGGTCTGGCCGATCTTGGGTCCTGCACTCATTAAGTTCATTCAAAACCAGGTTGGAAAAATTTCTAACCAAACTTTCAATCAGCTTCTCCTCAGGAATTGGAATTATCAGCATTTGAGCACAGAGGATCCACATACATCCTCTAGGGAAGGACCTTCCTCACTGCTCCCCATGACGATGCCTGGCTCTGCCCGACCATTTCCTGCCCAGATGACTGGTGGAAGGCTGTGCAGGACTTGTGGCTGCAGGGCACATTTTATGATCTGTCCCCATCTGAGGTTACGATTTGCTCTGCCCTAATGTGGGATCTCCCTAGCACATTCGTCCCTGAATCCCCTTCACCCCCTGACAACACCCCAAAACAGCAGGAAGTAGCCAGATCAAGTGACGTCCAGAATCCCACATAAAATAACAAAAAGGGAGGAAGATAGGGATTTTTCCTCCTTCCCCGCCATGTCTTTACTCAAGATGGCGCAGACAGAGCTTCTCTTCCAGGTTGTTCCCCTGCTCCACCCTGCTAATGGCGCAAACCTTAGACCAATGACTGAGCTACATGGTGGTGGTTAACATAGGGAGCCACTTACCAACAACCCGCCCCTCGCAGAAATCCCCTAGCACACCCTAAATAACCCTGGTGATTGTTCAATAAAATGGAACTTCTCCAATGGTGTGCCTTGAGTCTTGGGGTCAATTTATTTCAGGAGGGGTGGGGGTCTGAAAGATGGTGGAATGAGACAAATATCATTACCCTATGCACACGTATGATTACACAAATGGTGTGACTCTACACGTGTGCAACCTTAGAAACAAAAGTTGTACCCCATTTGTATACAACGAATCAAAATGCAGTCTGCAAAATTAAAAATTAAATAAAATTATTGAGGAATGGAATGTTTGAATAGTATATTACAGTTTTGTTGTGTATTCTTATAGTTTTACTTTTTTTTAAAAAATCTGTATATATTTTTCCCACCTGTCTGCCTGAATTCTCTTTCTCATTTCTCTCATACTAATAGCCATCCTCTATTAATTCCTCCCTCACTCTTACTATAAATTTTTACCTCTATCTTCTCTCCTTCTCCCTCATAAACATCACATCTTACACTACTTCTGTTCCCTCATTGTCCATCATTTGAATTGGTAGACCCTTTTAGCAAGCTTACTGTTTCTATTGTAGACAACACCATTTCTGTTTATCGCAACAAAACTGTAGTCACCTTAATAGGAGCTATTTGGTTTAAGATGGTATATTGTTTGCATTGGGAGCTGTTAATATTGGTCTCCACCTTAAAGGTGAGGTACTGGAAGCCTTCAGCTACACTCTAAGACTACAGGGTAGAATCTGTACTGCCTCCAATCCATACTCCTAGATGGGAAGACACACAGACAACATGAAAAAACAAGGGAACAAAGCACCTCAAACAAACCAAGATGTACCAACAATAGAATCCATACACAATACAGAAGAAATGTCACAGAAGGAGTTTAGAAAATACATAGATTGATCTTCAAAATAAAGGATGGTATTGGAGAGAAAATACAGGAAGTGAAAGATCACTTCAATAAAGAGGCAGAGATTATATAAAGGAATTAAGCAGAAATCCTCAAAATGAAGGAAACAATAACAAAATTAAAAATTCATTGGAAAGTATCACCAACACACTAGACCGTTTGGAAGACAGAACCTCAGACAACGGAGACAAAATATATACTCTTGAAAATAAAGTCAACTGCACAGAGAAGATAGTAAGAAACCATGAATGGAACTTCCAAGAAATATGGGATAACATGAAAAAACCAAATTTAAGATTTATTGGCATAGATAAAGGCATGGAGATACAAAGCAAAGGAATGCACAATCTTTTCAATGAACTAATATCAGAAAATTTCCCAAATCTAAACAATGAAATGGAAAATCAACTACAAGAGACTTACAGGATCCTAGATGTAAGAAATTACAGCAGACCCACACCAAGGCACATTATAATGAGAATGACTAACATACGGAATAAGAATAGAATTTTAAAGGCTGCAAGAGAAAAAAATCATATTACATATAGGGGGAAACCAATTCAGATCTCAGCTGATTTCTCAACCCATACCCTTAATGCAGGAGGTCCTGGAATAACATGTATCAAGCTCTGAATGAAAATGGATGCCAACCAAGAATTTTATATCCAGCAAAATTAAGCTTCAGATTTGAAGATGAAATAAAAACCTTCCATGATAAACAAAAGTTAAAAGAATTCACAACTAGAAAGCCTATACTACAGAACATTCTCAGCAAAATATTCCATGAGGAAGAAATGGAAAAAAAATTAAAACCAGCAAAAGGAGGAACTACACTAAAGGAAAGTTCACTCAAAGGAAAATCTAAGTCAAGTTAAAAACCAGAAATAAACCCAAATACCCAGGAATACAAATCACATCTCAGTAATAGCTCTGAATGTTAATGGCTTACACTCATCAATCAAAAGATATAGTCTGACAGATTGGATCTTTTATAAAGACCCAATAATATTCTGTCTTCAAGAGACTCCATCTCCTAAGAACCAGACATCCACAGACTGAAGGTGAAAGGTTGGGAAAAAACAGATCACTCACATGGACTGTGTAAATAAGCAGTGGTTTCCATCCTCATACCAGACAAAGTGGACTTCAAACCAAAGTTAGAAGGGATAAGGAAGGGCATTTCATGCTGCTTTGCTCAAGGGAATCATACATCAATAAGACATAACAATCATAAATGTATATGCCCCAAACAATGGAGCATCTATGTGCATCAAACAAACCCTTCTCAATTTCAAGAATCAAACAGACCACAACACAATAATAAGAGGTGACTTTAACACACCTCTCTTACCACTGGATAGATCTTCCAAACAAAAACTAAATAAAGAAACTATAGAACTAAATAATGCAATCAATGATTTAGACTTAACAGACATATATTGAGTATTTCATCCATCATCAAGCAAATACACTTTCTTCTCAGCAGCACATGGATCCTTCTCTAAAATAGATCCTATGTTATGCCACAAAGCAACTCTCAGCAAATGCAAGAAAAATAGAAATACTACCCTGCATTCAATCAGATCATAATGGAATGAAACTAGAAATCAACAATAAAATAAAAAATAGAAGCTTCTCAACACCTGGATACTAAACAGCATGCTATGAAATGATGAATGGATAGCAGAAGAAATCAGGGAGGAAATAAAAAAGTACTTAGAGGTAAATGAGAACACCGATACAACATATCAAAATCTCTGGGACACTATGAAGGCAGTGCTAAGAGGAAAGTTCATTGCACTGAGCTCATATATTAATTAAAAGAATAAAAAGTTGACAAATAAATGACCTAGCATTACATCTTAAAGCCCTAGAAAAAGAAGGACAAATCAACACCAAAAGCAGTAGAAGACAGGAAATAATTAAAACCAGAGTTCAAATCAATGAAATTGAAACAAAAGAAACAATTGACAAAATTGACAAAACAAAACTTGGGTTCTTTGAAAAAAATAAATAAAATTGATAAATTCCGAGCTACACTAACAAAAAGAAAGAACGAGAAAACACAAATGACTAAAATTGGTGATGAAAAAGGAAATATCAAGATGGACATTACTGAAATATAGAAGATAATTATAAATTATTTTGAAAATTTATACTCAAAATAGAAAACCTTGAAGACAGCAACAAATTTCTAGAGACATATGATCTACCCAAACTGAAGGAGGAGGATATACACAATTTAAGCAGATCAATTTCAAGCAAAGAAATAGAAGACGTCATCAAAAACCTACTGGGGCTGAGGTTGTGGCTTAGTGGTAGAGCAGTTGACTAGCATGCATGAGGCCCTGTGTTCAATCCTCAGAACCACAGAAAAAAATTAAGTAAAGGTATTATGTCCACCTACAACTTAAAAAAATATTGTATTGTTTATAAAAGCCTACCAACCAAGAAAGGCCCAGGACCACATGGATTCTCAGCCAAGTTCTACAAGAACTTCAAAGAGGAATTAACACTAATACTCCTCAAATTATTCCATGAAATAGAAAAGGAGGGAACTCATTTTATGAGGCTAGAATCACCTGATACCAAAACCAGACAAAGACACATCAAGGAAAGAAAACTTCAGATTAATATCTGATGAACATAGATGCAAAAATTCTCAATAAAATTCTAGCAAATCACATACAGAAACATATTAAAAAGATGCACCAAGATCAAGTGGGGTTCATCCCAGGGATGCAAGTTTGGTTCAACATATGGAATGTAATACATCACATCAATAGACTTAAAGACAAGAGTCATATAATTATCTCAATAGACCCAGAAAAGGCATTTGACAAAATCCAACACCTCTTCAAGTTCAAAATACTAGAAAAACTAGGGATAATAGGAACATACCTCAACATTGTAAAAGCTACCTATGCTAAGCCCAAGGCCAACATCATTCTAAATGGAAAAAAGTTGAAAAGATTCCCTGTAAAAACTGTAACAAGACAGGGATGCCCTCTTTCACCACTTCTATTCAACATCGTCCTTGAAACTCTAGCCAAAGCAATCAGATAGATCAAAGAAATTAAAGGGATACGAATAGGAAAAGAAGAACTCAAGCTGCCATTATTTGCTGATGACATGATTCTATATTTAGACGATCCAAAAACTTCCACCAGAACACTTCTAGAACTAATAAATGAATTCAGCAAAGTAGCAGATATAAAATCAATACCCATAAATCAAATGCATTCTATACATCAATAATGAATCCACTGCAAGAGAAATTCTGAAAACTACCACATTCACAATAGCCTCAACAAAAAAAAATAAAATACTTGGGAAATCAATCTAACAAAAGAGGTGAAAGAACTCTACAATGAAAATATAGAACACTAAAGAAAGAAATTGAAGAAGACCTTAGAAGATGGAAAGATTTCCCATGCTCTTGGATAGGCAGAATTAATATTGTCAAAATGCCAGACTACCAAAAGTGCTATATAGATTTAATGCAATTCCTATTAAAATCCCAATGACGTTCTTCATAGAACTAGAAAAAGCAATCATGAAATTCATTTGGAAAAATAAGAGACCCAGAATAGCCAAGGCAATCCTTAACAAGAAGAGTGAAGCAGGAAGCATCACAATACCAGACCTCAAACTATACTACAGAGCAATAGGAACAAAAACAGCACAGTATTGGCATCAAAATAGACATGAAGGCCACTGGTACAAAATAGAAGGCACAGAGACAAACCCACATAAATACAGTGATCCCATACTAGACAAAGATGCCAAAAACACACATTAGAGAAAAGACAGCCTATTCAACAAATGGTTCTGGGAAAACTGGAAATCCATACGTAACAAAATGAATTTAAACCTTTAGCTCTAACCCTGCACAAAAACCAACTCAAAGTGGATCAAAGATTTAGACTCTGTCTGTGCCTAACAGAAGAAAAAGAAGTCCCAAATTTTCATCATGTTGGCTTAAGACCTGACTTTCTTAACAAGGCTCCTAAAGTACAAGAAGTAAAATTAAGAATCAATAAATGGGATGGATTCAAACTAAAAAGCTTCTTCTTAGCAAAGGAAACAATCAACAACATGGAGAGAGAGCCTGCAGAATGGGAGAAAATCTTTACCACACACACCTCATATAAAGCACTAATCTCCAGGATACATAAAGAACTCAAAAAACAAAAACAAAAACAAACAAACAAAAAAACCAAATAACCCAATCAATAAATGGGCTAAGGAACTGAACAGACACTTCACATAAAAAGAAATACTATCAAAAACACCAAAAAAACCCCACCAACAACAAATAACCTGATCGACATATGGAAAAATGTTCCTCATCTCTTACAGTTAGAGAAATACAAATAAAAACTAAGATTTCATCTCACTACAATCATAATGGCAATCATCAAGAATACACGCAATAATAAGTGTTGGTGAGGATGTGGGGAAAAAGGTACACTTGCACATTACTGGTAGGACTGCAAATTGGTGCGACCACTCTGGAAAGCAGTATGAAAATTCTTCAGAAAACTTGGAATGGAACCACTGTTTGACCCAGTTATCCCACTCCTTGGTTTATACCCAAAGGACTTAAAAATCAGCACTGATGTGACACAGCCACATCAATGTTTATAGCATCTCAATTCACAATTGCTAAATTATGGAACCAACCTATATGCCCTTAATAGATGAATGGATAAAGAAAACGTGGTACATATACTCAATGGAATATTAGTCATATAGAAGAATGAAACTATGGCATTTGTAAGTAAATGGATAGAACTGGAGATTATCATGCTAAGTGAAATAAACCAATCCTAAAAAAACAAAGGCCAAATGTTTTCTCTGATAGGTGGATGCCAATCCATCGTGGGGGTAGGGAGAGGAAAGAATGAAGGAACTTTGGATTGTGCAGAGGGGAATGAAGGGAGAGAAGGAGTTGTGGGGATGCAAAGGACGGTAGAATGAGACAGACATTATTACCCTATATACACGTATGATTACACTACTGGTGTGACTCAGTACCATGTACTACCAGAGGAATGAGAAGTTATGCTCCATTTGTATGAACTGTGTCAAAATGCATTCTACTGTCATGTATAACCAATTAGAACAAATTTTAAAATTTGTAATTAAAATATTTTTTAAAAAACTTGACAAAAAAGAACATGAATATAGATAAAAGATAATGACCAGAAAGGAAGAAGGTATTTTTGAGACCTAAAATTGGCAAAAATTTTATGTTATCTATGGACTGAAAATCAACAAGGAAAAAGCCCACGATATACAAAAATGCATAAAGGATATGGAGAGGCATTTTCAGAGGAAGAAGCAGAAAAACAGCAAGCACACTATGAAGTGCTCAACATCACCACCATCTGCCCAAGTGCAAATTAACACAATGACATACAACTCTGCATCTATTACATCAGACAAATAAAAGAAATGGGAAATATCCAGCATTGGCAGAGATAAGGGGTGTGGGATGTTGAAGGGATGTACCAGATGTAGATGCTCTAGAACTTAGTGCAGAGCTACATATTCAAATTAAATGTGTGCATACCCTGTGGCCCTGACATTGTGTTCCTAGTGAACATCCTAGGGAAATTCCCACATCATCCACAGAGCAAGCCAAGGGCTGTCTGCACTGGGGACAAGTTGGAGAAAATATGGATGATCTTCACTTGGAAAATGGATAAAGTAAATGAGGCAGCTGCATTCTGAGGAGTGGTACCCAGCAGCCAGCAGCAAGGATCAGATGCATACAGAGCACCACATGGATCTTAAAAGGGTGTTTCCTGAAAAACATTAGGATAGTTGGTGAAATACATAAAAACAGTTATGCAAATCCAAAATGCATGCACACAAAATAACAATATGCATTTTTCAAAGCACAATCCTCAGAGGAAACAATATAAGAAACAAGTGGATGCTGATGTGGCGTGAACTGAGGAGAAGGATCAACTTGACCCTGTGAAGTACTTGTTACAAGTTACCAGTTAGATAGAAGTTTTCACAAGTTAGATAAAAGTTTGCTGTGATTTCAGAGGTCTTTTAAAAGTTTTCAACCTTTTTCTTTTAAAACATTTAAAAAGATACTTGTAGATAAATAGCAGAGATTCACCCCCAGTCTTGGTCTGCAAGACCCCTGACTATGTAGGCATGACAGTGACTTCAATGGTCCTTTCTTAAGATGAGAGAGAGAGGGTGGTGGTGCTATAGTTTGGATCTGAAATGTTCCCCAAAGGCCCAGGGTTCAATATTTGGTCCTCAGACTATGGCACTACTGGGAAGTTGTGGAATCTTTAAAAGGTGGGGCCTACTTGGAGGAACTTAGGTAATTGGGTGCATGCCTGGGAAGGGGGTATTGGAACTCTGCCCCTTCTTCTCTCTTGATCAATCTCTGGTCCTCAGCTTGAGGTAAGCATTTGCTCTACCACATAGCTCGCTGCCATGATGTTCTGCTTCAGCACAGGTTCAGAGAAAATGCAGCCAAGGAAGCATGAACTGAAATTTCTGAAACTGTGAGTCAAAATAAAACTTTCATTTTAAAAACTTGATTGTCTCAGGTATTTTGTCATAGTAACAAAGCTGACTAGCTCAGGGTGACACAATACAAAGAAGCTAATGTTCCTTAGCCTTTCCTACTTATCAGATACCATGTTACAGGCTTCACAGAGGCTATCTCCTTGCCTCTTCATAGTGAGAGGTAGGTGTTATAAGCCCATTTGGCCAAAGAGTTAAATAAAACTCAAGAGCAGCTCAGTGACATGCCCAAGGGCTATAGTTAGAAAGAGGCAATTATTGGAAGCCAGACTTGTGTGCATTCTTTACTAGGCCATACTGAAAGGTGTTGATGTTTGGAGAAGTCCCACAGTTTGTTTTAATCCTATGCACTAGATACCTAAGAAGAAAATGAGATCCATGTAGAACTGTCAGCCATGACAGCAGGAAGCCCAGAGGCGGACCTCTCCACCCTCTTCCTGGAAGGACAGGTGGAAGTCCAGCTGCACGGTTTGCCCCAAGGGACTTGCCAGTCTTGTTTAACTCTGTGGCACTGTGTGCTGGGGACCCTTCCATTGCTCTCTGGCTTAGTCTGGCCACATCCTGGCACTTCTTTCAGTGACATCCCTTGTCATCCATTCAATGGCATCCTGTGATCTCAGTCCATCAGCATACTTTCTTTTCCATGATGGACTCCTCAAGGGCAGAGGTACAAATGGGGACTCTCTGTACAACCCCAGATGAGCAACCCACATAACAAAGAGGCATTGTCTGTGTATTAATTGTGCTCCAACTGAATTGCAATGCAATGTTAAATCCATTGGTAGACCTCTGGCCTTGAAAGTGATTTATTTATGCCTATAAGAAATCAGCTGGTGAAAAAATAAGCACCACAATCAAAAAGACACTGTGGCTCATTGCAATCTGTCTACAGGTGATTCACCACAGCATTTCAAGTAAATGCAAGTGGAGTATACACACATCACAAGCCAATAAAGTCTGGGATGGCCACCAAATGCCTTCAAATTCCACTTCCATAGAGGATTTCAAGACACCCAAATCTTGGCCCCTGACAGACACCAAGACTGTGATGAAGAACATAAGCCTCAGAGCCAAAGTGAACCTAGATTCAAAGCCCAGCTCAGGCTGGCAGGACCTTGAGAAAAATCTGAAGCCTTTCAGACTTAGTTTCTTTACCAGCAATATGGGAATAATATACATTCTTCATAGGATTGTTGTGATATTTTGTTGCAATTGTACATGGGAAGTATTTAGCAGGGCACCTTGAACACTCCAAGTGCTCAATAATGCTCACCATTTTTGTTGTTAAAGTAACAAATAAACATCTCCAAGAATGGAGCCTCCCTTAGCTGCATAGCAAATATCTATCCCAGCATGTTAGAAATGAATAGGATAATCTCTGCCAAAAAGATCAGAGACACCAAAGGCCTACCCAGATTCACAGTTGAATACACAAAGGGAAATCAGTCACCATTCATTCACACTTTGAAATATTTAACTTATGTAAGAAATATCTCTTTAATGTTTTGGTTCCTTAGTATTGTTCCTTAAAGAGTTTTTAAAGCAATTTAGAATGGTACATTCCTAGAGTTAGGAAAGGATGTTCATAAAAGTCTCAATCTGGGAAGTTGTTTTACAAGTATCTCTCCACTGTTCCACTGACAAATAGTGAACCAGCTTCTGCCCAAATAATTCTAGCCAGGTGGACCCAACGCTGTTGTGAGACAGCTCTCACAATCACTATGGTTCTTTCTTCTTGTCACCATCAGCATTGACATCCCAAGTATGTGCTCAGTGAACAAGACTCAGGTCCCACGAGAGTTGAACTCAGGTGGTTGGTTCACAGTCATATTCCCAGGACCCAGTCCAGAGCTTTGGTACCTAGCAGTGACCAGGTGGTATTGACCAGTTGCAAGAATGGATGGATGGAGGGGTGGATGGTATGCCTTCCCTGGATGCTATAGAATAAGTTGAACATATTTATTCCCCTATCAAGCTACTGTTGAAAGTCCAAGGCATGCAATAAGGAAATTAAATCCAAATTAAGGATTTGGTAAGATTTCATGTGAAACAATTAGAGGACTATAACAACCTTAAGACCTATAATTTATCCTAGGCATAGACGTTAGCAATACAACTCTGCTTTAATAGAACCCTGCAGAGCTCAGTGGCCCGTGCCTGTAATCCCAGCAATTTAAGAGGCTGAGGCAGAAGGTTCACAAGTTCAGGGCCAGTCTGGGCAGCTTAGTGAGACCCTGTCTCAAAATATGAAGGGTTGGGATGTAGCTCAGTGGTAGAGTACCCCTGGGTTCAATCTCTAGTACTGCAGAAAGAAGAAGAAAGAAAGAAAGAAAGAAGAAAGAAAGAAAGAAAGAAAGAAAGAAAGAAAGAAAGAAAGAAAGAAGAAAGAAACAAGAAAGAATAAATAAAATTACCCACTGATTATAAGGGTACAGGTAGTGAGGTTAGAAATAGTCCTTTAACTTTTCAATTTTAACACCAACAGATGCTTGAGAGATATTTACTAAAAATTGCTTTTGTTTCCAAATCCCTTCTTCTTTAATCTTTAACAACATAAAACCCACCATCTATTCTGAACTTAATGCAATGCCTAAGACCTTAATAAAAATGTAAGTAATTCTGAATTGGTCAGGAGAACAGACTTTTGACAGAATATGTTCATACTTTCCAAAAATGTGCATTTATTCATTGACAACAAGGTCTCCTTCTCAAACGAATTCATTGTACTTTTTAGCTGTTGTATCCGAGAAGATTGTAAATAATGCTTTTTTACCCATAAATGGGTGCACTCCCTTTTATTAGTAATAAATCAGGCAAGACACCCTTCTCCAACCTGATCATGCCATATCTTGCTTTGTTTTCCTTCTCTATTGCAGAATTTCATTTGCTAAAAGTTTCAGGTCATACCCAAAGACTGAATTATTGTTCTCTTCACAGGAGGAGGGGAGAAGCACTAGGTACCTGGTACCCAGCAAAAGCCCTACACAGAGTTATCAGTGGAATTCCTCAAAGTGACAAAGGGCTGGATGAGGGGTTCCTTGCTGGTACAACCAGGTCACAAGCCTAAGAAGGCTTGACGGGTGTGGCTGGCTCCGTCCCCAGGGTCCCACTCTGTTCCCGATCTGGGCTTTGCTGCCCAGGGTTGGGCTGCTTCTCCTGGCTCCCTTCAGTACCTCCAGGCTCTAGGAATTTGGAACGAGTGGTAGAGACATCGCCGGCAGAGACGGCTGTCGCCAGCTTCCTCCCTGTGATGTCTTGTGATTCAAAGCAGATTCTGCTCCACTTTTTTAAAAGGGAGCACATTAGTGCTGGAGACCCACAAGAACAGAACCAACCAAGGAAGCACAACCGTTTGGTCCAAGAGTGGTGAGTAAGCAGCTGCTCCCAGATGAACCACAGCAGGACTTGGGTCACGGAGAGCCCAGGGCATCGAGGTCCAGGTCCACTTGCTGAGAGCTGAGTGTTCCTGTGGGAGATTATAGAAGCTGCAGGAGCTGTTGAAGTGGAGTTTGAGGCTTTCACAAATGACCCTGGGCTGGGACGCTTTACCTCCAGATGCGTGCACACACACGCACATCCTCCCTTCTGTGGTACCAAGGACATCTATCTGCACTGCATTTGTGCTTGGCTGCCTGGAGAGTTAGAGAACAAGACTCTCTGTCATGGGTCTTTATCTAATGTGAACACTGGGAGTCTTGCTTGCAAACTTCTATAGGAAGTTCCGTCTGATTTCAGAGTTAGACCACTTAGCACATAACTGCTACTGGCTGGATATGTGGTGTAGCCATGGAAAACACTTGCTTTCTCTTCTGATATGAACTTGGAGCCTGTGAATACTCTGGTTTCCTTGGAAGGGTACAGTTCTGGGGTCAGAGTTTGCTTCGTTTAATTCTCTTCTCTGTGACAGTGTTCTTTTTATGGGAATAATTCACATCCCAAGAATTCTGGCATTCTAGTTAATGATTAATTCATGTATCAATATTTTAATACACTTATATATATTCTTGATAGTAGACCAGGATTTAAGTTACAGCATTGTTGCTTTCCCCATGAGTCACTGAGCACTCTTAACTTCAATTACCATCCCTATAGGTGAAATATAATAGCAGCTACATCATAAGAATTTTGGAATAATTGAAAATGTACAAAGTCGTTTTTAACATGATAGATTATTGCTATTATTATTATTAGTAGTAGTAGTCGCCATCGTCATAATATTTGTGATAAACATGGCACAGCTATAAGTTGGCTAAATACAAAAGAAAAGAGTCTATGTACTTCTTACATTTCTTTTCTCAACGAAGTGGTTTGCTTCAGGTCTTGTCCAAGCCAGGAAGTGACAGAAGCAGGTCTTCCAACCCATGGTTTGGTTTTCAAAAGCATCCCAGCAAGTGTGAATATTCCCAATGCTAACACAACAGAATGCCATAAAGCACCCTGGGCAGGTGGGACTGTGGGTGGGTGACCAGGGCAGCTGGAGGACTGCCTCCCTGCACTGGCCTTTTCCAGCCACTAATGGAAACCAGCTAAATGGGATGAGCTGGCTGCATCACCAGCATCCCTCCTCATCCTGCTCCTCTGCCCTCTGAATTGCAGCACCAGCAGCAGCAGCAGCAGCAGCAGCAGCAATCTCCATGCCACCTCTCCTGCACATCGCCCTCTTCCTCCTTCACTGCTGCGTCCCTGGAGGACACAGCCACCTCCCGCAAAGCCTGCTGATGCTAAAGACTGAGTTTGCACTTCGCCTCTACCGGAGCGCAGCAGCAGATAGAAATGGGACAAACTTTGTCATCTCTCCCACCGGCGTGTCCCTCCCCCTGGAGATTCTGCAGTTTGGAGCCCAGGGGAACACTGGCCAGCAGTTGGCAGGCACCCTGGGGTACACCGTGCACGGTAAGAAGCCAGCCACATGCACGCTTCTTCACCCGCTCACTCTCCCCACCTACTCTTCTCATTCTCTTGCTGCTCAGGTGATGGGGTGGGGAGGCAGGAGCCCCAGGGGTGCTCTCATGCGGAAGGATAACCACTGGGCAGGAAGGCAACAGAGGCATTCAGACTTTGGAATGGTGGTTACTTTTGGTGTTTGAAGTTCACTTCTAGCATCAAGTTCCACAGCAATATTTTGGTTCCATGGCCTTTTATGGTCCCAGAAAGTGTTGCAAGCACCTTTTAAACATTAATTAATTTAATTAATTGTCACAACAACCCCACTGAGGTTGGTGATTTTATTTTCATCCTTATTCTGGAAATGAGCAAATAGGCACAGAGAGTGGAAGCATCTTGCTACAGATCACACAGCCAGTAAGGGGCAGCATTGGATTCCAGCCCAGAATCTCTGGTTCCAGAGCCCATGTTTCTCATGAATCTGTGACTTCTGGCCAGTGTCCAGTCTGCTGGCTTATTTTTATGAATTCTGTATCTTACACATCTCTGCCAACAGCAGCAAGTCTCTTGAATGTAGCTCAGTCTCAGCTGAACTATGCTCAGGGACCAGCTCAATGCCTGGCCTTGGTACCCACCCACCCACCAACTCCATACTATGGCACACACAGGTTTTTCTTCTCTATCTCAGAATAAGATGTCAGTAGAAAGGATGGGAGTGAACTTTGCATAAATTAATATTTGCCCAAAAGCATAAGAACCATACTAAGACAGCCTGGCAAGAATCTTGAGTTAGCAAGTAAAGGTTAGCACCCAATATGTCAGGCCCTAAGGTGTCAGCTGGGCTTCTGACCTTCCAAAACAATGATGGTGACCATGCTGGTCAACCGACAAATGTGTGTTCTCTCTGGGGATGCTGAAGCTGAAGATAGTTAATGGAACTGAATTGTTCTCAGTAAGTATATCCCAGCAGTGCACAGATCCACAGACTTACTCTTCAACCCCATTAGGTCCAGTGCAAGGCAATTCACCCAGGGCCGGGTTGCCCACTGTGTGTACTGGTGCAGCCTGAGGGTCTTGGCATCCAGACATGTAAGGAAAACCCTGAACAGAGGCAGCTCAGCCTCAGAGGAGGGAGGCACATAGCCCTGCACCGCAAGTGCCTTGTGTGAGATAAATTAGTATAGGAAGGGAATGATTTATTCCCCTGGCAGATCTGAAGGCTCCCCAGAAGACGTGACATCTGAGCTGGGTTATGAAAAATAACAAGGAATATGAAAGAAAGGACAGGCATTTCAGTCTTAAAATAGAGACTCGCTGAATTCAGGATTGGGAGGAAGACAGAGATGCAAGAGCTGCTATCCTGCAGAGAAAGGAAACAGTGTGATTGGCTCTTGGTTGTTGTGTACAGTGTCAGTACCTGGTAACCAGATGTGAGGATGATCAGGGTCTTCTGTCAGCCCATTCAGCAATCACCAAAGGTCAAGTATGCTCAATAGTCAAACTCTGTGGAACAATGCTGCCATTTGCCTCACATGGCGGTGCACGTCTGTAATCCCAGCAGCTCAGGAGGTTGAGGCAGGAGGATTACAGCAATTTAGCAAGGCTCTAAGCAATTTAGTGAGTGAGACCCTGTCTCTCAATAAAAAATAAAAAAGGGCTGGGGATGTGGCTCAGTGGTAAAGCACCCCTGGGTTCAATCCCCGGTGTCCCCTACACAAATAATAATATTAATAATCTCACTTAATTTTCTTAATCATAAACTGCTTTATTTATCGTATGGAGCCATAATTGTTGTGACAAGAATGTGCCATTTTCAGAGTTCTGGTTAATAGAACATCTCTATGCTTTGGTTTGCATCACAATAGCTCAGAAAATCATGTGTGCACTACTTAAAACCACACACCATTGCCCACTACATGCCCCAGACCTGTCTTTTCTTTAAGAACAATAGCACCCTACAAAGTCAGCAACAGAACAAACCCAGGGTCAGGGGCACCATGCCTGATAAATCAACAGAAGTTTCTCTCCAAGTCTGCAGTGTGACACAGCTGCGTTGTCCTCTTGCTGTGCATCCAGACACTGTGTGACAACCGGGAGCTTTGCCAGGGTTCCTGCCTACTAATCGAAGCACAGTGTGAGATTCAGAAGAGACACCAGAGATGTCGCCAAAGAGCACCTTGTTTTCACTCCATGAAACACACAATTTCCCGAAGTCCCAACTTCTAGGGATCATCATTGTCCTGCTAGATCAATAAAGACCACTTCAGGGTTGTCTATTAAGCAGGAAGATGAAAGGTGGTCTGGCCAATGGAAAGAATTGTTTCCTGATGCATATGGAGTTACTTTTATCATCATGATGTCATTTGATCCTCACAGAAAACATACACAATATTAAGCCTCTCTTCATATTCCTATTTTATAATGAGAGTGAATGACTTGGCAAAACTCAGCTCACCTAAAAGGCAAATGTCAGAGCCAGAATTCAAATTCTATATTTTACAATTAGACATCCTATGTTCTATCACAACCCCCAGCTCTACTCTAAGCCATGGAGCAGTTACATAAATATATAAGCACCCTGCCTTCTCTGTTGCTCGCCAAAGCATCCTCATTATCCTCTCAGCCCAACCGAACTCGCTGGAGAGCACTCTAAGCCCCCTTTTGCTTCTCTGGCAATTAAAATATTAGCATCCAAATGACAGTTCTTGTAGTTTGAGAATTGTATACACCTTAACCTTACAAAGTCAAGGTCCACCAGATTCAGTGTTGTATTTAAGAAGGTGAATGCAGCAGACTTATTTAAAAAGGAAGGTACTCTCCATGCCAGTCTCTCAAATGAGCTGAAAGACTGTTTCGCAGCAGGATTCTTGACTTTCTTCTGGCACTTTCCGTTGCTCTGTCCCCATCCCAGGGACCCCCCCTCCTCAAATCCTTCACACCTCCTCACTGTACCCCTGGTGTCCCACAGCCCCTGTGGCTTCCTTTTCTTTGTCTTCCTTCCCTCACCCAGCATTTTGTTAGAACCACCTAAATATGCCCCCTCTCCCAGCAAGAAAGGCCACTTTCTATTTCAGAGGCAAAAGGCAGAGAGAAGGCAAGCCAGCAGTGACATAAATCTGCTTCAAGGGCTGTGGGAGAAGCGGGTTCTCACTCTCACATCATTCATTTCTGATCCATCACAGAAAAGGGTCTAGAATTCAGCAAATGCAGCAGAACAGGAGGCCACTGGCTCTAAGGCCACCTTCACCCCATGGTGAAGCACTCCCAAGCAGTGTGTTGGCAGTCCATGGCTCCTGTGGGTGACAGGACATTCACCGTCTACCCACAACTTGGTGACACTGAGCCCGTGAATGGACTTCTCTGGCTCAACTCCCTTGTCTATAAGTGGGGATCACAGTAGCCATTCACTCACAGGGCTGTTAGAAGAACTGCATGTGATCAGGAATGCAGAGCGTTCCGCACACTGTCTGTGGACATTGTCAGCTTTGAGTCCTTATTTCTGGCAATGTGTATCCCTGTGTGCAAATGGGCAAGGCCAGATCAGGCTCAGGTGGAGATAAGATGTCATACTAAAATCCACTTCAAGCCAGTTCACTTTGTTCGTTTTTAAGAACATTGATTCCCAGCCCAGAGAAGGTAGGGGCACAGAGGAAAAACTCAAGGCCACCCCTAAGGTCACTCTACACTGTGGACTAGAGAAATGTCTCAAGGCCCCTCTGCAGACAGACAACATTCTGCAAAGACATGATCCCAGAAATGCAGATGACCTTCCTGGGTGAGGTAAAATCTAACTGTAAGTACTTTCATTTTTTTTCTCACTGTATTACAATGCAAGAACTCAAGTTTGGATGTAATTCATGTGATCAAGTACTTTTTATAGTCGTGGATTCTAAGAAGCAGTTTCTATGATTCCAAGCAGATTCTAAGAAGTAGTGAATGATTTGCAGATGAATAACATCTGCCCACTACTGTGGTCAGCAGCCTGGGGGCCACACTCAGGATGAATTCTGGGCACTGTGCTCCCTCCCAAAGGATGTGAACCAAGCTACTCAGGGGTCTGCTGCTGCCTCCCAGCTCAGCCTCTGCAATCTGAAGGATGTCCGAGTGGACAGATCCCAAGCGGAATGAGAGACGGATCCCGGTATGTGACATGGCAGGGCTAGCTGGAGAAGTGGTAGAAAGAGAGACCCACCATTGTGTCTTGCAGGGAGAGTTTGGGGACAGCTATGGGGATGTGCCTGACAGCAAGGAAGGCACAGAGAGCAGGAAGGAGGTGTCCTGCAGGGAGGCTTCACCTCCAGGAACACCAGCATGTGGGATGCCTTGGGAGTCTAGAAGCTGCAGCTTGCAAAGAGTAGCATGAAAACAAAATCCACTATGGATTATGAAGAGAAGGAAGCAATCTCCTGTGTAAATAGTAAATAAATAGAAATCTACTGCCATCCAGGGAGGTGGAACCTAGTCACTCACTCTCTTATCACTTATTTCCTCAACGATCTTGCAGCTCCTCACTGATATAATAACACAAGCTGTCTACTGAGTTGTAGGGAGATGGGGGATGGGAAGAGTTCTTACCTTTCTTTCCTCTGTATTTTTTCAAATTGAAAGCATAGTTCTGAAAGATGTTGCTTGGGTTTATGACTTGCAGTCATATGAGGCCCCAGGAAAGGTATCTTGACAACACAACGTCCTGCCCACTGCCCGTCATTGTTACTTGTGACATTGCATGTAAATCTCTTGACTTTGTAAATGTTTGAAAGCCCTTTACCCTGCACTTTGGACCTCCATTTTCCCTGCTCTAGACCTCTAATCCAGTGCTCGTCAATAGTCCTAAATCAGAATGTTAGCAAAGAATGGCTCCTTACGTTAGTTGACTTCATTGCGGCCAGATTTTTTTTTTTTTTTTTGGTACTGGGAATTGAATCCAGGGATGCTTTACCACTGAGTCACATCCCCAGCCCTTTCTATTTTTTATTTGAGACAAGGTCTCTCTAAGTTGCCTAGGCTGGTATTGAACTTGCCAGTCTCCCAAGTAAGTGGGATTACAGGCATGCATCACTGCACCCCACCGCAGCTGGATTGCCTTCATATCTAGCACAGTTTCTTCCCAACTGTTTTTGTTTTTGTTTTTTGGTTTTTATTCTAGGAATCAGACCTGGGGCCGCATGCATACTGGGCAAGTACTCTTCCACTGAGCTGTGTCCCCAGTGGTTTCTTCCCAACCAGCCAGGCTTATTCCTGAGCGGGCTTAGCTCTGACTTTTCCAGATTGACTATGCACCAGGATTCACCTTATGAAACAAGAGTGTGCTGCTGGGGTCCCGTTTCCATGCAACACGCAGACAGGCACCTTGCCAACTCCTTCTTCACATTCCCCATTGAATGCTTGTCCTAACTTCTTCTTCACAGACCCAAAGGTGAGAGATTTCCTGCATGCTGTTTATGCCACACTGCGCAACTCCAGCCACGGCCCTGAACTGGAGCTGGCCTGCACCCTTTTTGTGCAAGCTGGTATGCCGCTGTCTCCCTGCTTTGTGGAGCAGGTCTCCTGGTGGGCCAACAGCAGCCTGCAGCAGGTGGACCTCAGTGAGCCCAACCGCACTACCATCCAGACCAATGAAGGGGCATCCAGACCAACCACAGGTAGAAGAAAACCATCCTCCTCCACAAAGCTAAAGTGAGGGCTGCAAAGGCAGAGTATCACCCACTGCTTGTCAGAAGCCCTCGTGATGGGTGTATGGGCTACACTACACAGAAGCCTACATTTGTCTTCTTGGGAGATCCTACCCTTGAATCACATGCTGTGTGAAACAACTGAAGCTGACTTTGTCCCCATCCCCACCCCACATGCGCACATGCACACACACAAACACACAGAAAAGTGCTCCTCAAAGCCTCCACCTCTGACCCACCCAGCAGCCTTTGTCCCAGGCCATTGTTCCCACTGAGCTCTGTGTTCATCTACAGTTAACCCCCTGTGATAGCAAATGTAAGAGGGGCTGGAAAACTTTTTTGGGGAATTTTGGGTAAAGAAATAATTCAAGTTGGCCAGGCGTGGTGGCGCACACCTGTAATCCAAGCGACTTGGGAGGCTGAGTCAGGAGGATCGAGAGTTCAAAGCCAGCCTCAGCAATTTAGTGAGGCCCTAAGCAACTCAGTGAGACTCTGTCTCTAAATAAAATACAAAATAGGGCTGGGGATGTGGCTCAGTGGCCGAGTGTCCCTGAGTTCAATCCCTGGTTCCAAAAAGAAAAAAGAAAAGAAATAATTCAAAAGAAGAAAAGGTTAGATGCAATAAGATGTTTAGTTCAGTTTCATTGAAGAAAAATATATTTATAATCTAACTGTCCAGCAATGAGGGATGATTCAGGGAGGTCTGGCACCTGCCACCTTGCCCTGCAATTCTTATTGAAAATGACTAAAATCATTAATATTTACTTAACTCTTAATTAATTTTTTAAACACTGTTCGAAATTCATTATCTCAGTTCAGTTTCACACCAATCCTAGGAGAGAGGTGGTAGCACTGTCCCCACTTTAAAAATGGGGGAACTGAGGCACTGAGGCTGCCTCTGCCTGCCCAGGGTCCACAGAGCCAGGATTCTAACACAGGGGGTGTGACTCCAAGTGTCCTTGGTAATTACACGTTATCAAGAATGTTCAACATACAAAGCTGTTTAAAAAGCAGAATAGGAAGTGAAAGGCTGTACACTCATTGAACAGAGGTACTTGTGATACTCCCTTCATTTTCTCCAATGCTTCATGACATCAGGTCAATTTACTTAAAAAGGTTTAATTCCCTCTCACCTCCTTGTGCTGCCAGGACACCCCCACTCCTGCCCTCTGCAAAAGCCACACTAGCTCTCTCTCAATTCCTGGACAAATTCATCCTCTAAGAAAGGGTGGCCATTAGCACAGTTATCCCGGGTGTGAAGCCAGGCCCATCCAGTCTGAATTCAAGGTTTCTCTCTGTTGGGTAACTAGATGGATGGTGGCTTTGCCCATCACAAGTCCCTGGCATTGGCCAACTTCCCCAGGTATCTGTGACGTAAGAAATAACATGGACAAGTCAGTGAGAATTTGTTCAAGTATTTAGAACAGAGCCCAGTGCAAAGAATGTTTTCATTAAATAATAAAGGGCCGAGACAAAAACTGTCCCTGTAGGAGTGGTCTGCCTGTCCTCCTTCGGGAATGCATGAAATTTTAACCATAGCCCTCCAGAGATAATGCTCTGCACATTGCAGCTCAGCAGTGGTCAGTGGAGATCTAGGGGTGACATGGTGTGGCACCTCCCTGTCACTGCACCTAGTTCCTCAGGGGTCTGCCTAGAGAGGGAACAGCTTCAGACAGAACCCCAAAGGGAGTCCCCCAAACTGCTCAAGGAAGAACAAAGTCATGTCCTCAGCAGCAGCTTTTCAGAAGCAGGTACATATTCCAACATTCATGGATATTAACAAGGAGGCTGCAGCCCACCTTCTGAAATGCCTCACTGCCCCCAGAGCCCGTGAGCAGGTGTCAGGGACTCAGACTGACTTCTGAGTTCTCACTTTCTATTCCCACCACCCAACCCCAGGGCAGCAAGCTGAGAGCAGCCTGCTGTGACCTCAGGTCCCTTGGCAGTACAAGCAGTTGAGAGGGGGAATTAAAACATTTCTAGTAAATCGAAAAGAGAGAGAGAGAGACCGAGAGAGAGAGAGAGAGAGAGAGAGAGAGAATGCTACATCAAAAAAGATCTTGCTTTTTGTGTTTTAACTCTGCATTCCTTCTCCACACACATATTGGGTTTAGTTCAATCATAATGTACTTTTACACCCCTGCTCTCCTGCTTGCAGATCAGAGCCCAGGTGGCCTGCCATGGGAGCAGATCAGCACAGCATCTGCTCAGCTCGCACTGGTGAGCACCATGACCTTCCAAAGCACGTGGCAGAGGAGATTCTCTTCCACCAACTCACACTCCCTGCCTTTCACCAGTGCTCATGGCCGCATCTTCCAGGTCCCCATGATGCACCAAATGGCTGAGGTCAACTACGGTGAGTCCTCCTTCCCCTGGGCTGTCTGAAGTGGGAGGAAGCACCAGCCATGGGGGCAGGAGAGGGAAGGCCAGGCCTCTGCTCCCAAAGGACCAGGACTGTGATGTGTCTCCATGTGGGTCCATCCTCTGGGCCACAGCTTTGGCCAAAGGAAAGCCCAGGGTGACGGGAGACTTAGAGAAAGGGGTCTGTGTACCATGTGTGCTGACAAGACAGTGTGGACACAGACGTGGAAGAAATCCAATTTCATGCTTGAAATTTCCTTTTGCACTTAATAAGAATGAAGTTAATATGAAACCAAAAATATTTGAACCAAGCCGCCTCCCTGGCAGGCACTCTGAGAAAATGGATGCTGAACAAGAATGAATATTGAAACTAAAAGGCTCTCCAAAGCCTCCCAGACGGATGGTCCCACTGGTCCTGAAATCCTCAGTTATGCATACCAACCTGCCTGTCAGTCACTTATCGTGGTCAGGTAGGGGTGCAGGGTGAGCGTGCCCAAAGCTGGTGCATGCCTGGCAGTGCCCATCCCAGTACACTGCTGTGTGCAGTGCCCTCCAGTGAGCCCTGCACCGCAGAGGAACACAGACCCCACCTCTTGCTACACACTTCTTCTCCCCAGCCACATCTCTCAATTTTGCTTGAGGCTCAGCCTCCAGCGGCCTGTGGGGCTCATTATGTTCTTATTCAGGGAAAAAACAGTGAGATTTCAATCAGCCTCTTTGGAACTCTGACATTTAGAAAGCTAGCAAGTAGTCCTGCTTTGGTTCCATCCGGGCACATGTGAGTGCGCGGCAAAGGTACTCATCTGTGCATTCAGTAATTACTTGTGGAGGTCAAGTAAGATGAGAAGAATGTCTATTGGATAAACAAATATGCAAGAGCAATTTATTATTGTTCTTATTCTTATCATCTTATCATTGCTGTTGTGACTGTGCTGGTTGTTTTGGCTGTTGGCTGCGTGATGGTCGGCAGGTTGTGGGTGGCTTTTGATCTTCCCAGAACACACAGCCTGCAGTGCACGGTGGCTGGCACACCATGGACACTGAATAAGTAACTACACAACAGCTGAAATATGTACTAGGAACAGGGCCTCCCCCATCCTTTCCTACTGAGCCTAAGAGTCTGCCTTCACAGTCAGCCATCTCTGCTGTTCCCCAACACATGCCAGGGCCTCAGTCTTGAAATCCTCCAAGGAAGAGATCTGGGCTGGGGTCTGCCTGAGGCTTGCTGCCCCCTGGATTGCCTACATGACTCACTGTCCTTTCCCTGTCACTGGGCCCAGTTACTGTCTGTTTGTTCACTAGCAACTCTTCCTGGGTCTTCCTGCCAGGTCATCTGTGTCTGCTGCCACCTGCCACCTGACCCATCACACTTTTCTGAAATCATATTCTGCCTGGCAGCCAAGGCTTGTCTCAGCCAGACATTCTCATTGTCCATGGGCTCCCAGCTGCCCTTCCTGAGACCTGTTTGTTTAGGTCACAGGTTATGATTGATCAGTCTCCAGGTCAAATCTAGTCTGGACTCGTGGTTTTTATTTTAATCTGTATAGTGCTTTAAAGGTTGGGAAATCTCATAGGAAATCTGGACTTTAGAGTTTTAATTGAAAGATAGGGAGATCTGACACAAAAGGCCTGGGTCCCCTAGGCCAGGATTGAATGGGCTGCCCCTTTAAGACAGGGTACATGGTTCTACCCTGTGCCATTATCACCATCTGGCCCATGCACTGTAGGCCTTATGACTTGGGTCCTAGGAGAGTGTTTTAGAGACTCTGAGCCTTAGGATCAGTGAAGTGACCATGTCACCCACCAGTCTTCAACCTCAAGCTGCTCCCTGCAAGCAAGGAGATAATGTTTCACTATTTGCAGTCCTATAAACCTGCCTCTTCCCATGGTATCGCACTGCTATGTCCCCCTGGCTCCTGGGACAGAGCTAACTCCTGACCCACTGAATCCCTAGGCCAGTTCCAGGACTCTGTGGGTCATCAGGTAGGGGTCCTGGAGCTACCTTACCTGGGAAGTACAGCAAGTCTATTCCTCGTGCTGCCCCGTGACAGAGGTGCCCCCTTGGGCCACATTGAGCCACACCTCACAGCCAGACTCATCCACCTCTGGACCACCAGGCTGAGGAGAACCAGGATGGATGTGTTCCTCCCCAGGTAAGTGGCTACATCCCCTTTACAGCAGTCCACAGGGCCCGGATTTGGAGCCAAGTGGTCTGATTTAAGCATCTATCCTTACCCACTGGGCTGGCATGTCTAGTGCACCCCTAGAACTTAGGACAAGGGGAAACTACCCTAGAGTCTGAGCCATTTCAGAATCACTGCTGACCAGTTCATGGCACATACCAAAATGAACTTACCTCCTGGGATCTTCCCCAAGACCAGATACTCTGCCTCCACTGGGTCTTCCTGCCAGGTCATCTATCTCTGCCGCCACCTGCCACCTGACCCATCATACTTTTTTGAAACATGCTCCCACACCCCCTGCTCCAGCTTCGTGCCACAACCAGTTTTTTGGACAGCAGAGGAAGCCAGTGCTCCCTTGAAAGAATGTTCCCCAAATCTTATCACATCTAAAGAGTAATACAACTATCATTTCCCCCAAAATAAATAGGCAAGATGGCTTATGAAACTAATAAAATTCTGATTAGAAGTCAAATTAAGACATAAAAATGTGAGATTTAAAGTCTCTACATTGAAGCTTCTCATTTGTTCTAGACAGAGGGAACCCCTTCTTTAAGAAACCCCAATAAGTACACATACAAATTTCCAAGTTAAATGATACTACTAGATTTTGCTTTTCCAAAGCATAGTGTTAGCTAAACTCATTACTTTATAATGGAATTTCACCAAAGATTCCTTTAAATGATGAGTTTCTCTGGTGTAGTTGAGATCAGAGTGAATTTATCATAGATTTATAGACCAACAGTAAGGAAGGAATGCTGTCCAGGGCCTGCTTTGCAGTGTGTGATGTCATGCTCCCATCCACTAGTGGCTTAGCTCTCACTCCATGGCCAGGGCTTTCAGCAGGCAAGGGCAATGGCCTTGGCAGTTCTTCCTTGAGCAGTTAAAAATAAGTCTGTGCGCTGGAACAAAAACATACAAAGAGACCCAGGGAGTTAGGGCCAAGGTCTAAAGTGAGATCAGGCATAGCCTGGGGCAGAAGGTGATCTGAACTCTAAGATAGAGTCTATCTCTCAAAACCAAATATTCAAACCCCAAAGTCAAAGCCCCAAGCCTGGATATTTCAACAGATCTCTGGGACATGGAGCAGAAGCAGACCCCTATCTTCCTGTTACATCTGAGAGAAGCTTAGTGAAGAAAAGAGGAGGAGCTGTTGCTGTCAAATGTAGAGAGAACATGCAGCCTGCTGCAGGGTTTCACCACAGTCTTGGGATAAGGATGGCTGGCTCTTCCTGGAGCAGCAGATGTAAGCAAGGGGCCCCAGGGAAAAGCCCAGCTCCACTGAGAACTCTCCAGTCTCCTCCCAGGATCTGGCTCTGTTTGGTCATCCTGGCTCCTCCAATAGTGTTAATTCTTGACCTGCCAAATCCCCAGGCCAGTTCTAGGACTCTGCAAGACCCTGGGAGGAGACAGTGTAGAGTCCATTCAGAATCATGGTTCATGGCACGGACTGAAGTGAACTTGCTTCCTGGGGTCTTCCCAAGACCAGATACTCTGTCTCCACTGGGCAGACTGGAGCCCTCACGCCTCCTACTCCAGCTTCATGCCACAACCAGTTCTCAGGACAGGGGAGGAAACCCAGTGCTGCTCCCTTGAGAGAATGTGCTCCAAATCTCCACTGTCTTCCAATTCTGCCTTTAGGAATCCCAAACCTTCCAGCAATGATCCTGAAAAACCCTGGAGGACAGGGGAGGGAGGGAGGGAAGGCAGGGATCTTAGTGAACCAACTGTTAGTTAATACCTGATTTCATTCCAATAAAAGTTTTAAAATATCCCTAAGTCTATCAAGCCTCTTACTTAAGACGAGTAGAAGTTTTTAGGAAAATAAGACCATTTCACAAGCAAAATTAAATAATTTTTTAAATCTAGCTTTAAAGCCTTCAGGGAATAAACCAAAAATAAGTAAAAACTATTTTAGGTCTAGATGTACATATAAATTTTGGACCAACGATAGACACAAAGTCAGCTTTGGGGCACGAATTTACCTTTAGTTCCCTCAAATCATTCATTCATCATTTAGTATAACCTGCTCTGCAGTCAGCATGCAATTTTCATTGAAAAAGAGCAAAAAATTTTGCACACTGTGGGTAGCAATGTAGAAATTTTGTGACACTGAGATGTGTTTTTGGGTTAAACATCACCAAGCAGTACATTGGTAGATTCTGGATGAATTATGATGTTTAGCTTCCAAAGTAACCATTTACTTATAAAGAAATAAAATAAAATGTATAGGGACCATTAGTCTTCATTGGGAATGATTAACTTATTGAAGAAATAATCAGAAAACTAAGAATGAGTACTTAAGGATCATGGACATCCACAATCATATAATGCTCCACAAAGACTAATAATGCCAAAACCACATTTAACAAATAAAACATTTGGTGATTACGTTTACATGGTAGGAAGTTGAACATGAGTGTTTTTTTCTTATATTAGGTATGATAATGTATTAACCTGTTTTCTATTGATTTGAAAAAATACCTGAGGCTGGGTACTTTATAAAGGAAGGAAGTTTATTTAGTTCACAGTTCTGGAGGTCCAAGAACATAGGGCTGGCATCAGCACAGATGTGGTGAGGGCCTTCTGGCTACATCACAATATGGCAGATATGGCATCATGGCAGGAGCCCATGCAAGGAGAGATCACATGGAAGAACAGGATGCTGGAAAGATTTGGGGGCCAGGCTTTCTTTTTTTTTTTAACACAAATTGCAAAAAACTATACTAATCTCTTTCAAGGGTCTTGCCCCAATGACTTAGTCTCCTTCCACTAGGCCACACCTCTTAAAGGTTCTGACTCCTCAACACCATCACACTGTGGCAAACTTCTAGCACAAGAGTCTTTGGGGAACACACCCAAACCATAGCTAAACCACAGCAGACACGACTTTAAAATCCACCAGATTTTATATATTCAAAGCAAGTTTTACCCCTTCAAGGAGTTGTTAATCATCATCATAGGAGGTCTATGCTTTTCTAAGGGTGTTTTCTTTCTTTTTCAATTCACATACCTTAAAATTCACTCTCATTATGCACAATTCACAGGTTTTTAATATGTTCACAAATT
>JAJEJO010004647.1:175692-263367 GCA_020662805.1 Glaucomys volans
CACTCTCATTATGCACAATTCACAGGTTTTTAATATGTTCACAAATTTAATATGTTCACAAATTGTGCAATTATCACTACTATCAAATTCCAGAACATTTTTATCACATAGAAAAGAATCCACACACCCATTAGTGATTGCTCCTCCGTTCCTTCCTCCCAGGCCCAGGCAACCACTAGTCTCTTTTCTCTATGAATTTGCCTCTTCAGACATTCCATGCAAATTAGATCATACTATGTAGTCTTTTGTGTATGAATTCTTTCACTCAGCATGAAGTTTTTAAAGTTCATCCTTATTATAGCATGAATCAGTACTTCATTCCTTTTTATGACTGAATATTCTGTCGCATGGATACTACATTTTAATTTAAATTTGTTATAAATTCATTAATTCATAATTTTTGAGTTCTAAGACACTTTTAAGTTAGTTTCCACGTTTTGTCAAAAGCATAAACATAAACATCTTTGCATTCTTTATGTCTCTCTGGACTGAAAAATACATGTGTATGAAATTCATGTATTTTGTGTGGATACATATTTTCAAGTGTCTTGGATATACACCTGGGAATAGAATTGCTGGGTCACTTGGTAACCCATTTTGAGGAACTTCCAGAATGTTTTCCAAGTGGCTACACCATCTTACATGCCTTCAAGTTATCTGTGGGTTACAATCTCTCCACATTCTTATCAACATCTGCTACTATCCATCATTTTTTATATAGCATCTTAGTTGGGGTGAAGTAGTATCTCATTGTGGCTTTTATTTATATTTCCCTAATTATTAGTAATGTACAGCATATTTTATGCACTTGTTGATAATTTATGCATTTTTTTTGTTAAAAAATCTATTTAGATTCTTTTCCAATTTTTATTTATTTGTTTGTTTAATTTTGGTACTGGGGATTGAACCCAGGGACATTTAACCACCGAGCAACATCCTCAGTCCTTTTGAATATTTGATTTGGAGACAGAGTCTCAATAAGTTGCTCAGGGCCTCACTAAGTTGCTGAGGCTGGCTTTGAACTTGTGATCCTCCTGCCTCAGCCTCCCAAGTCGCTTGGATTACAGGCAATGGGCCACCACACCCAGCTCTTTGCCCTTTTTTAAACTGGTTGTCTTCATTGTTGAGTTATAATCATTTTTCATTTATTCTGAATACTAGTCCTTCATTAGATATATGCTTTATAAATACCGTCTTCCATTCTGTGTGTTGTCTTTTCACTTTCTTCACCTTTGAAGCACAGAAGTTGTTCATTTTTATGAAGCTCAGTTCATTTATTTTTTTTCTCTTCTTTCTTGCACTTGTGATGCCATATCTAAGAAACCATTGCCTACCCAAAGTCACAGAGATTTATGTCTATGCTTTTTTTTCTAAGAGATTTATAGGTTTCTCTCTTATATTTAGACTTTTGATCCATTTTGAATTAATTATTATACAGTGAACCCTTGAACAACATGGAGGTTAGGGGAACCAACCCCCTTGCAATAGAAAATCTGCATATAATTTTTGATTCCCTCAAAACTTAACAACTAATAGCTTGCTGTTGACCAGAAGTCTTACCAATAATATAGAGTTGATTAACAAATATTTTGTATAATATGTGTATTACATGTGAAAAATGGGCTAGCAATCACTTTTTATTGAGATATCCAATGTACTGGAGAAATGACCTGCTCATGCAGAGATGAACAGGGTCATGTGGTATTTTAAAATGATATAATACTTGAACTCACCACAACAGCAACAGGAGGCAGTTAAAAAAGTATCACAGCAGAACAGTGTGTACTATAGTTAATTTTACCTATGTCTATGCTTCATAGTTATGATTCATACTCCATCTTTGCATTTGTTTATGTTTCCCTGGATTGCAAATGGTGCCATAAACAGTGGTTTGTATTGTGTCAAAGTTGTGACAAATTTTAATTTTTCTAATGGATTTGCATATATCTTATGATAATAAATGGTAAAACAGACTATTATATACATATATATTGTGCATTCATGACCTTTTCTTAATGTTTTTGGTATTTCTAGACTATATATTTAGACTGAGAGAGTTTTCCTTTGCAAATTTCCTTTCCAAATCTCCAGAAAAGAAATGAAAATCCAATAAAAGTGGACCTGTGCACTTCAACCAATATGTTGAAGGGTCACTGTTTATGGTATGATGTAAAAGTTCAACTTCATTCACTTACATATGGCTCCCCACTTATATTGTTTGTTGAAAAGACTGTCTTCCTTGATGCCAGTGCCAAATGTATGTTTACTTCTGAACTCTCAATTCCCTTCCATTGGTATACACTTCTGTAACTCTTGTTAGTATCATACAGTTTTGATTACTGTAGCTTTGTAGAAAGTTAGAAATCAGGAAGCACGTGTCCTTCAACTGTGTTCTTCTTTTTCAAAATTATTTAACTATTCTTGGTCCCTTGCACTTCCATATGAATTTTAAGATCAACTTATCAATTTCATACAAAAAGGTCAGTGCAATTTAGGTAGGGATTGTGAATCTGAATCTGTAGATCACTTTGGGAAGGTATTGCTTTCTATTAACATAAGTGTTTCAAGCCTCAATGCAGGATATCTTTCATTTAAGTCCGTTTTTTGCAGCAATGTTTTTATTGCACAAGTCCTATACTTACACTGGTGAATCTGTTTGTAAGTATTTTATTCCTTTTGATTCTATTGTAAGTGGAATTGTTACTATAGCTCTGTACTATCATTTAAGGTCCAGAATTGTGATGCCTCCTGCTTCACTTTTCTTGCTAAGGATTGCTTTGGCTATTCTTGGTCTCTTATTTTTCCATGTAAATTTCATGACTGCTCTTTCTATTTCTATGAAGAACATCATTGGAATTTTTTTAGGAATTGCACTAAATCTGTATAGCACTTTTGGTAATCTGGCCATTTTTTTTGGCGGGGGGGTACTGGGGATTGAACCTAGGGGCACTTCACCACTGAGCCACATCCCCAGCCCTATTTTTTGTATTTTATTTAGAGACAGGGTCTCACTGAGTTGCTTAGGGCCTTGCTAAGTTGCTGAGGCTGGCTTTGAACTTGCGATCCTCCTGCCTCAGCCTCCCAAGTGCTGGGATTACAGGCGTGCGCCACCGCGCCCGGCTAGTAATCTGGCCATTTTGACAACATTAATTCTGCCTATCCATGAACATGGGAGATCTTTCCATCTTCTAAGGTCTTTTTCAATTTCTTTCTTTAGCTTTCCACAGTTTTCATTGTAGAGGTCTTTCATCTCTTTTGTTAGATTGTTTCCCAAGGCTTTTTTTTTTTTTTTTTTAGCCTAATATAAATGGGATAATTTTCCTAATTTCTCTTTCAGTCAATTCCTCACTGGTGTATAGGAGCACAGTTGATTATGGGTGTTAATTTTACATCCTGCTACTTTTCTGAATTCATTCATGAATTCTAGAAGTTTTCTGGAGGAGCTTTTTGGGTCTTCTAAATATAGAATCATGTCATTGGCAAATAGTGATAGTTTGAACTCTTCTTTTCCTATTTATATCCTTCAATTTCTTTTGCCTAAAGAAATTAAAATTGCTATGGCTGGAGATCCAAGGACTATGTTGAATAGAAGTGGTGAAAGAAAGCATCTTTGTCTTGTTCCAGTTTTTAGAGGAAATGCTTTCAATTTTTCTCCATTTAGAATAATATTGGCCTGAGGTTTAACATTTATGGCTTTTACAATGTTGAGGTATGTTTCTACTATCCATAGTTTTTCTAGTGTTTTGAACATGAATGGATGCTATATTTTATTTTTCTGCATCTATTGAGATAATCATGTAACTCTTGTCTTTAAGTCTGCTGACGTGATGAACTACATCTATTGAGTTTTGAATGTTGAACCAACCTTGGAATTATTTTCTCAATTTCATATTCACATTGTTCATTGCTAGTGTACAGAAACACAAAAGATTTTTATATCTTGATTTTGTATCCTGCCACTTTGACAGATTCATTTATTAGTTCTGAGAGAGAGAGAGAGAGAGAGAGAGAGAGAGAGAGAGAGAGAGAGGGACATCGTTCTTTGGAACTTTCTGTATATGAGACCAAGTCATCTGTGATGAGATAGATTTACTTTTCCTTTATAGATGCCTTTTACTTCTTTTTCTTGTATAATTGTCCTGTACATGGTAAAACAAAAGCGGTGAGAATAGACATCCTTTTCTTGTTCCTGGTCGTAGAAAGAGTTCAGTCTTTCACCACAAAGGATGATGCTGTGAGTTTTTTGTAATTGCCTCTCATCAAATTGAGGAGTTACCTCATATCCCAATTGGTTAAGTATTTGATGTTTGATCGCTTTTAATCATGAAAAGGTGTTGGATTTTATCAAGCTTTTTCCTGAACCTATTGAGATGATCATCTGATCTTGGTTCTTTATTCCATTAATCTGGTGCATTACCTTAATTAATTTTCATGTGTTGAACCCATCTTGAATTCCTGGGATAAAACCTATTTGGTCATGGTGGGATTTATATGGTATGGATTCAATTTGGTAGTATTGTATAGAGGACTTTACATCTATATTCATAAGGGATATTGGTCTACGGTTTTCTTCTGATATCTTTTTCTAGTGTTGGTAAATGGCAATTTTTTGTTTTTCTTTTACTCAAGCTGTTAGTATAGCACTTTTTGATCTACTTCTGTAGTCACACAAGAAAATCACTTTAATCTTTTGTAGTCACACCTCACTTTCACTGCTGTTCTTAGTTTACTAAAAAAGTTACTGTTCAGTTTTATCATCCACTCTAATCACCATACTTGGTTTCAAAGAGACATGAACTTTTTCAATATCATTGAGAAATAACAATAAAACCACAGGCAACAACAGGTGCACAGGCTGTGCTGGGCATTGTTCTGAACACTTGACGAGGATACTTCATTTAACCCTCACAACCCTACAAACAAGAACCCCTATTATGCTTATTTTATAGATGAGGACATTGAGGCAAAGAGAGGTGAAGTCACTTGCCCCAGAGTGAAATAACTACTCCCTCACTTAGAAAGAGGTTGGGCTAGAATTCAAATCCAGGCTCTGGATTCTCAAACACATGCTCTTAATCTCTGTGTTTCAGCATTTAGAGTTTCTAAAAGGGATGTTTCAGTACTTAAGAAAATTTCAGAAGAGATGGTCCAAAGGTTTTTTGAAAAATATCATCATACTTGGAGGAAGCACATACCTTTTTTTGAAACTATTCTGAGAGTCCAAAAGACACTTTGATGAGAAAGTCTGCTACTTTTGCCTAAAACATTAGTCACATTGTCTCATAGAGCAATGAAGACCTTTGATATTAAATGGTCCTGTTCAGTATTTTTACTCTCTGGTGAATTTTGTCTGGTTAATAGAAAAAGACCATCTGGATTCCATTTCAGACTTCTTTTCCAAAGAAAAATAGTAGCCCATTGAAAGGATCCTTCAGTGGTAAATCTTTAAAGGCCTTGCCCTTGGGAAAATATTATAAAGCTGGTGTGTTGATACTTCCTGCTCACAAGGATAACCAAGGTCACATTCCTTCTCTGCTGTTCATCAAGGCACACACAACACACAGCAAACATGTAAATATCTTATGTAATACAAACATAGTAAGTAAGACACTCTACTAATTGTCAATTGGTCAATCACTTCTTTTCTGCACCTACGTGTGTGATGCCACCTGGAATGGAAGATAGCAAAGTGCAGGTGATCAGAATTGGGACTCTGCACTCACACTATCTTGCTTTGAATTGAGGTTCCCACATCCTTGCTAGATCATCTTGGGCAGCCTCAATTTCCCACATCCTTGCTAGATCATCTTGGGCAGCCTCAATTTTTCCATCTGTAACATGAGGATAATAAAAGCGTAGTTATATGAAGATGAAATGAGATAATCCATACAAAGCTCTATCATAGTGCCTAGAACAATGTAAGTGCCCATTAAATATTATTACTAAGAAAGAAAAATGAACTCAGATAACCTCTCTTCATGGGTAGTTTATCATGAAGGATGGTAATAGGAAGCAGAATGTTCTACATGACATTAGAGTAGAACAAAATGTTAATGGAGCTTTAAGAACCAAGGTCACAAAACAGCTGGAGGGAAGAGAAGAGGGTAACAATTGAGGAATCTAATCATTCAAAGGTAATCAAGGGAAAAGGGAGAAATGTGGAATGAACAGCCTGGGCAAAGGCACAGAGGTGGGAAACAGCTGTGAGCAGTCAGATTGGAGAAGGGGCAGTGTTTATGGGAAGAAGCAATGGAAGATTCAGCCGAAAAGAAATCTGGTGGACCCCAACTTCCACGTTAGAACTCTGGACTTCGTGTGGTGTGTATGAAAGCATATTGAATGGGAATTCCAAATGAAAGTTGATGATGTTCTTATTTTTTAGATTTAGGATCCAAAATCAATTCGACTTAAAGAGCATTTTAAGTTCTTGGGGAGTCACCGATCTTTTTGATCCGCTCAAAGCTAACTTAAAAGGAATTTCAGGTAACAATTCTTCCAAGCTTTTTTGGTGTTAAGTTTGGGACAGTTTTGTTATACTTTAAGGGGCTTTCATTGCTTCCACGGAGCCCTCAGTACTAAACAGCCAGAGTCAAACATCATATAAAAGGATAAAATGCTTTGCTTTATATAAGAATGTGCTGCTTTTGATGACAGTCAAATCTGCATTAGACTTGGTGGGGGCGGAATATGCCTTGAGACCTTTAAGCACAGATTTCAGAGAGAGCATTCACAATGCGTCAGTGGCCATGGAGCTCTGCTTCTTGTCATTGGGCCTGTCGAGAGGCTGTCACGCCAGCTCAGTTGCCCTTCCTTGCTGCCTCCTCTCCCATCCTCACTCACCGTACCTCCTCAGTTCTCTTCTAAGGAGCTGGGCTTGAACTTTCCCCGCACCTTCCAAATTTCCTTTCCTCAAATTACTCATTCTCTTACAAACTTGCTCTAAAATATTCTCCTTTCCAGCATATGCACTGAATTTCTTTACCCATAGGTGCTTTTGCCAATCAAAAGGGGCCGTGTTTGTGATCTGAACTTACTTCAAACATAAAAGGGAACAGAATGCCAGAATATACATTCTGGAATCTTCTCAGAAGACCATTGCCTAAACTATCGCCAACTCAAAGGCCCAGTTTCTACTCTGGATGGTAAATTATCTGTATGAAGATGAAATGATGTGGCAGGCAGGCATTCTCATTGGCCTTGACATTCCCGTTGTCTGATAAACTTGAGAATCACTATTTTGAATGTTAAATTCTAAAACTTTGTTCAGAATCTCCTTAAGCAATCATAGAGAGTAACAGGAGTTTGATCTATGAGACAAGACTTGACTTGGGCTTTAGATGTGGCAAGTTGAATGGCAGTTACTTATCAATAGAACACAGGAAGAAGGATCTGAAGTGTTAAAAATCCAGCCCTTTGGGATTGGGGGTGTAGCCCTATGGTAAAACATTTGCCTAGCATGTGCTAAGTCTTGGGTAATCCCCAGCACTGCAAAAAGAAAAGGACAAAAAAAACAGAAACAAACACCTCTGTACTTATTGCCTAAATACACAGAGATAGTAAAAGCAATAGTCAAGTTTGGCTACAATACCCAAGACAAGATTGTTGACTTGGTGATTGAATCAGCCAGAAATATTCCTTAGTGACACTTCAGGAAAGGAAAAATACTACAGTGAAAAGCTCAAAGGACAGGAAGGAGCAAGGGATGAAGAACTTAAGTGAAATCTATCTTCAATAATGCGTAAAATCTAATTGTACTCCCTTCTTGAGACTCCAGAGTTCAGCTACGGCATCCTGTTGCTGACAGCAATTCTACTCTTCTTTTGATCATCCAAGTTCAAACTTTAGGGCCCTGAGCTTAATTCCCAGCCACTTCCCCCAACCCTGCAAAAGGGGGTGTGTGACATTTTGATCTTTTTGTCCACACCACTATATTCAATTAATTGCTACAGCTTACTGATTGTTCCTTCATAACTTGTAAATCTTTCTCTTTCCTTTATGTCTGAGAAGGACATGCTAAAATGCTATTGGTCCTGTGTCTTCAAATAGGACTAACTTTAACTACACCCTGCAGCCCCACATTGGCAAAGACATTCAAGGTTCATAGCTCTAACAAGCCACCCGGTTTTAAAAGTACCTTTTTGGACACCTCACCTTTTATTCTTTTTTTTTTTTTTTCCTAATGCAGTGTAAATATGTTTATCTGTCCAATCAAAAAAGAAATATAGGCTTATGGATCTGGTTTATTAAATAATTGCCCACCAGTTTCCACATATCAAATGCAAAGCTTGTGTTCATGTTTCCTATTGACAAGACACACCAGTCTTATAACCTTCTCCCATTAAGTTTTGGCCCTTTTGGACAGGAGTCAGCAAATGATGGCCAGCCACCTGTTTTTATAAATGAAGTGTTATTGAACCCAGACATTCACATTCATCTACAAATAATTTATGGCTGGTTTCCTACTACAAATGTGGACTTGAGTTGTAATGACGAACACCTCAGGGCTCACAATAGATAAACTTTCAATATCTGGCCTGTTAAAGAAAAAGTTTGCCAACTAAAATATCATTTTCCATGACTATCTTTAAACATGATCAAAGACTAGTCACATCTGTGTCCAAGTGGGCTTCTAGCTTCATTCTTGAGACAGGGCCACTAAACCTCTCCAAAAAAGTTTCTTCATTTCTAAAACAGGGGTAGCCATCACCGACCTCACTTCTTAATTATAGGAATAAAATGACTTAATATATACAACATCTGCAGAGAATTTACCAGAGAGGACATGAAAAGGAAATGCTGACTTACCTTCCTTCAGTTAACAAGGGGTCACACCAAGCAGTTTTGTATTATTAATGCAAGTCCAACACTCACAAGGAATATTTGGTCTTTTTCCATTTGGTTTCAAAGCCCTGAATCATTTTACTCAATCATTTACTTAATCATTTTACTTCCCTATCTACAAGCCACCTATCTCTTCTTTGTATCAAATCTTTTCTTGCTGTTTGAAGAACTGACTCAATACCATTCCAAGACTAAGTTGAGCCCAAGGCACAATTTCCCCCCAGACACTAGGTATTATGTAGCTTTTAAGATTAATTCTAGTCTCATTCACAGTAAAGAGACCAAGCAGAACCTTCTTGAGTACTTCCTTTAGAATCAACAGTTTTTGATACAGATTGATCCATGTCCTTCAGTCCAGGAAATATTCCTTGTACACAAACACGAAAATCTAAACTTTTTCTTTGCTTTTATAAGTGAATAATCAGTTTCCAATCCCTGCTCAGTTAACAAGCACAAGCTCTCTGTTACTATGACTTCAAATGAGCAGACCATCCAAACATGAGTTAACATATGCCACACCAGCTGTCTGGTCAGAGTTATGCAGAGAGGAGTAATGAGTGAACTAGGGAAGAGGAAAAATGGAGAAAGAAGCCAACCACAACCGAAGTTCAGAGGCCATCTCAGATTCCTCTTAGCACTGCTTCTCTATATCCTGGGCTATGTCCTATGCAACATTTACACACATACACACACACATGCACACACATCCTCCGTCTCCCAGCAGCTAAATAACAAGATGAGAAAGGTAAACTAGAAGTAAACTCTGGCAAAAAAAAAAAAAAAAAAAAAAAAAATTAAGTCACTAACTGTACAAAAATAATTGGAAAGACAAAAGAAACAAATTGTTTGATGAGTTGAGAATCATTAAATGTAGACATCATTTTGCAAATCTCACATTTACACTGTCACATTATTTACACTGTCACATTATTAGGACTCCTAAACCTTTTGAGAACGTGACCAACCATACACAAAAGAATAATGGTCTCCATCAACAAAGGGGGTGGGGGAACTGAAACAATCATTTAGCTGAGACTTGCTGTGCCCTTGTGGTTCTCCGCACTAACCAACATCTCCTTATAGGTGTAATCTGTTAACGAACGTGAAGGACGATTCCTCTCTATGAGGAAATGAGGCAAATGGATGGTTGTGAGGGTTGTCTATCATTAATTCATCCGATAATTTACCAAACACATATACCGTAACAAGATTATGCAAGTTCAGCAAAGAAGTATTTAAAATAACTAAGACATCATTTCTGCTTTCTAGTGCTGACAATCTAAAAAGGAGGGTAAGCACTGGTAGAAGATGTTATGGAAGAGGAATGGGGAATATGACAGAAGAGAGGGCAGGAAAGGGCCCTCTCCTTTGCTTTGGGTATAGAAATGTAACACAGGGGTGAATGGGTTTATGGTGGGCCACAGTTTTCACAAGTATGTTTCCAAGAATGCTAGCCAGTAAATTTGAGGACGGGGGTGGGGGTGGGGGGTGGGGGTGGTATAGATAGTTTTATAGTTAAACACTAAGTATTATGAACCTCCTGTAGACATTCATTGCGAACATTACAATTCAGTAGCTCTGAGAAGTTCCCTCCTCAAAGCAAAAGTGTGAAACAGTTTAGTCCATGTCTCTCACATTTAACTGTGGAAAAGCACCTAAAAATGATTTGGAGAAAACAGGTCTATATGATCTTCAATGACACTAAGCTGCCAACACTTCAGAGAGAAAAAGGCCAGGAAATCCCCTCATGCTGTGTCTTCTAGGTTGATTTCATGAGTTGCATAACATTTCAATAGCTACTTAAAAGAAGTAAGCAAATAGGGATGTGTAATCCAAGAACAAAAGACAAACTCAAACTCGCAGAATCTCCCAAATTCTCATTTTTATCACATGTTGGTTTTCTGGAATGTCAGCTCTTGCCAGAGAAAAAAATTAAGAGAAGCTGATACTGAGGCATGACAGGTTATGGGTCTTGGCTTATGGCTGACAACAATTATTGTACCATTTCTGTAGTAAAATTGAGAAAACCTATTTAGATGAAACTTGTCACTTAACAATTTCAAGACATTGAAATAACCCAACCTATCTTCCTGAAGACATCCATACCAGTTGGCCCCATTTCTCACTGTGCTAGGGTGCCTAGACTAACAGATGTGTGCTGACTGTATTTTATCCTAGGGGGAGTTTCATAGTGAGACTCTGCTCATTTCATCAACATTTATTTAAAATGTTCAGACATCATACTAAACAGTAATGAAGTCACAGAGATAGTGAAACCTTCTCAAGCCTATCTAAATGCATCATTCTCTATCCAGAAGTTCTTTTTAATTCTGGCACTGTGCTTGCTCAATGAGCTAGTAGGAGGGACTAATTATTGACAAAGACATTTCTTTTCTCAAAGGTCCTACAGAAAAAGACCAACTGCTAAATAAATCAGATTCTTCACTGGTGCTAAATGAATTGATTTTTCCCTTCCTCTGGCCCTTTCTGTCCTTGTGCTGATGCTGGCAAATGATCTTTCCTGACAGTGACTATAGCTACCTCACATTACCTGGGTATACCTTAATTACAAGATGGGTGAAATGCTGCAAATATTTTGGGGTGGTTTTCCCACATGAAGTTCATGAACCACTTCCTTGTAGGTGGCATGACTAATGCAAATGAAGTAGTCTAAGAACAAACAAAAAGCTCCCTTGAAATATATGCATTAAAATGATTACTCATGCTCAAGCTAGATTCCTTTCTGTTGGCATGCTAGAGCTGACTAGAACACTTTCTAAAAGGTGGTAGCATTTGAGTGGAGGGGTGGGGTAGAAATGGGCTTTGAGTCTTAAAACCTGAATGTTTCCAATTCTGCTTATCAAGCATATGATCTCATGACTTCACAGTTGCTAAAGTTTCTTCTAAAGATGCTTTCTTTCTCTATTCCATAAACTACTGCTTCTTCTTTGGATAATTGTTTTAAAATGGTTAATTTTTAAATTAAAGAATTCTGTCACTTCCTCCCAAGTTATTACTCACAGTCCCAGTTGCTAAGCTTAAATCTTTGACTGTTAGTGCACAGAACAATTAGTTAGATGTTCCTATTTTCTCTGCAGATTTGGGCCCAAGAGGCAATTGATTCATAGAATGCAGCTGTGCAACATTAGACATATTTTTAATACAGTGAATTATGCCTCTTAAAGCTAAAACCCTGGAACCCATTTAAAAGTAGCTCAGTGGTAGAGCACTTGCCCAGCACACACAAGGCCCTGCGTTAGATCCCCAGCACCACAAAATAAAAAATATGGTTGCATAAAAGTGGCTCTTGAAATGCAATCCAAGGCATTCAAGGGAAATCATTCCAGAAGCTTAATGAAAATGATCACTGGGTTACAGAATCTGCCTTTTAATTTACACCATGATGATTCTTATCATTAAAGTTTTAGAAATATTGGCTGAAGGAAAGATTTTAATGTTACCTTGAAGTCACTTTTGAAAATTAACTATTGAAAACATGGGACAGTACCTGAATATTAACTTTGGGGGGGGATTATTAGATAAATTTAACAAATTGAGGTTTTTGAAAGTTACATAAAAATATTGAAACTTGATAATTTTCTAAACAATTTCTCTCTACACAGTAAGCAGCAATGGAAACTAAGTTTTAAGTACATTCTTTCAAAATGTATTCAAATACTTAGACTAAATGTCTAGAAAAATGTACAAGCAAATCACATTTTCATCCTTTTCTGGGGCAGGTCAGGATGGCATTTATGTTTCTGAAGCAATCCATAAAGCCAAGCTGGAGGTTTCAGAGGAAGGCACCAAAGCGTCAGCAGCCACAGGTATGTCCAGAAATCCCCACCACACACTTGTCCCTGTCTACCTTTGCTGAACGTGGCCAGCTGCATCAGTTCTAAACCATTCTGTTAAAAACCCCAGTCCAGATGTTAGTATAGCATTTTCCACAAAGAAATAACAGAAAGTAAAATCTTTTTGAAAAATGATAGGAGAAAAGGGATTCATTTTGAAAAGAATTTATGCCATCATCTCATAAACAAGGAATAGAATCATTTTAAAAATTACACTCCATAAGGAATTTATTCCATGGAATCTTTGGAAAATGAGAGGCTTGGCTGTTATCTTTTATTCTTAATTTTCCCATATGCACCCATGTTAACACTAAACAATGAAATGTCATAAGGATGCTTTGATTTCTTTCAAAAAATCAAGATTCATAATTGACTTTGTATCCAATTTAAATAGTGATTTTTCTGAACAACAAATACAATGGGATTCTTTCATTCTGACTTTTCTTGCAGCTCTGTTGTTACTGAAAAGGTCTCGGATTCCTGTTTTTAAAGCAGATCGGCCATTCATCTTTTTCCTGAGAGAACCCAGCACAGGTATTTTTTGGTAGGACTGAGAGAAATAAATATTTATCAGTATCTCTCCAGCAACAATAGCTCATCTGTTCACTACAGCCTACAACAGGCATTCCTTCTAGCTGTTTCTATAGTGTTTCAGAAGCTTCTCAGTTACTGTGTCTAATATCCTGAGAGACTATTTCATAAGTACAAAGAAAACTATTATCCTCCATGTTTTCTGCCTTTTTGTTCTCAGCTTATTTGTAGTTAATGTAGATTTTTTAAAAATTCCGTAGGTATCTACTTATGAGGAGACTAAGAAATCATGATGAAAGTAAAATTATAAACCTTTTTTTTTTTTTTTGGTGGCATTAGGGATTGAACCCAGGGTCTGGCACCTGCTAGGAAGTGCTCTACCATCAAGCTACACCCCCACATCTAAATCCTGGCTTTCCTCCCCTGGCAAGTTGTCTCCTAGCTTTCTCATCATTTTAGGAAAAGACAGTTTCTTCAGGCTCCAAGAGTATCTCAGAGAACTCCCCTACTGACTAGAATTCCAGTAAATTCATCTGGATTTTTATATTGTTCTTCTGTTTATCTTTCTCAAAAGTTAAGTATTTGCCTTAGAACTTTTAAGTCCCACTATACAATCTTATCTCAACCCAAAGATGGCATGATACAGGCAATGCCTTATTAGCACATCACGAAGACAAGCAGATGTCCTTTAAGCTTCAATAACATGAAACAAAATCTTTACATTATTTCTCTTAATGTTCCTCCTCCCCCTCTGACAATATTTATCAGCCTGGGAAGGAAGAGATTCTCAGTAAAGAGTTGTTGGCAAGTCTAAACAGTGTATTAAAAAGCAATAGGATGGAACAAGACTAATAAAATGAAGCAAAGGTGGATCTACTTTAACTAAACATCAGGCATTACTTTTATTTATGGAGAGAAAAAAAGTCAAAAGTTAGAATTATGAAAATTAAGCATAGTTTTACACAAATTAAGGAAATACTGTCAACATCATTTTATCTGAGAATCATTTGCATACTGCTATAACTTGCACTAGAAATGAACATTTTTGTGACAAAAAGGATGAAGATAATCTATTAAGGGATTATTTGGGAAGAAAAAGTCCATGAACAGAATATATCCACTTAGTATTTTCATCATGATCAGCACAACCCCATTGTGATTAGATGAGAATGTCACTTATCACTCAGGAGAAGCAGCAGAGAGCCCTCTCTCAGAATACATGTCCAAAAAAAAAAAAAAGACAAAAATGACAGGTTCTGCTCTCAAGAAACCAAGATAAGGCTAAACTTGAACAGAAAGGTCATTGCCAAGCTGATAGCCAATAAAGATTGATGACAGTTGAAAGAGAGATTGTTTTTGGAATTCAACTGCATAAAAATGGTGTACAATTCTTGAACTAGGAAATGACACACCACTATTTCAATGGTATGAGTTTTCAGAACTGCCTTAGCAATCAGAATGAAAATAAGGCTAATTCAAAACTAGTTCAATAATCCACCACAAATTAAGCATAGGCTTTGTGAATTTGTTTACATTCTTTCTGGAAGGCTTTTGCTCATATCACACAAAGCAGAGAGGCTACTGACACTTACTGTGAAGATTAGAAACAAGTCTCAGCCTTGACTACTCCAAATTGACAAAGCTTAATGATAAGAGCAACTAATGAATCAATAGACAAATGGGACACATAGGAGGACATTTTAAAAAATCAGTCTAAAAACTTTAAGATTAATCTTTCAGAAAATATCAATTGTCCAGTGTAAGGTCATTTAGTGATCTAAGAGTCTAAAAGACAAGATATACCTGATTCATATATTCTTCTTTGCTGACAAGAATAATTCTCTAAGTATTTCACGAAGTTAACCAACACATCTGCAGTTTTATTTTGTTTTGTTTTTATAAATGAAAGAAGCCTGAGAGACATATTAAGCTTTGTTGTGATGGGTTTCAAACCCTGTGACTAGATTTTTGGCATGAGGTTGTGTCATGGAAGAGAGATAAAGGACAAAAAGAAGAGACAGAATAAGCTGATACTTCCAAATTTCTCCAGGGTTCATTCCGAAAAATGTATTAAAGGTCAAGGGTCTAAAGAATTATTACTCTATAAGCAGTCTGTGAAATGGAAATAACTTTGATAGGAAAGTTCAGTATTGCTGGGCATGGTGGCACATGCCTGTAATCCTAGCAACTCTAGAGGCTAAGGCAGAAAGATCGTAAGTTTGAGGGCAGCCTCAGCAACTTAGCAAAGCCTTAAGCAATGTTGCAAGACCCTGTCTCAAAATAAAAAAGCGGGGTACTGGAGGTTTAAACCCCAGTACCAAAAAAAACAAAAAAACTGCTATTGGAATAATCTTTTTCATAGATACTCTTATTAAGTATGAACTTGTATTTGAATGATTTCTAATGTCTTCTATTACTCAGAATCTTAATGCATAAAATTTAAGACCAAACAGTACATTCTGGATTTTGTGTAGCTCTTGCTGAATTTAGCAATGTAACTATGGGCAATTACTTTAATAACTCCAACTACTGAATTGTATCTTGCTTTACGTGAAGGTATTTTGTAAAGGTAAAAAAAAGGTTGAAAGAATTGCATATGAAAATACTATTTAATGTTACATTAAATGCTTCTTTTTCTTGACAGGGTTTGTCTTCAGTATTGGGAGAGTTTCAAATCCCCTTGACTAAATTAGCAGATCTCAAGAATGTTCTACATTTTCATGTGTTTTTCTTCATAAAAAGTTACAATTTCATTTTGCTATATACCCTTGACATTTCAAAGTGTTCTGATAAAAGTGTAAAAAGATAAGGGTATGTGATTTTTGAATACTATGAACCTAAAAATACTTCAGTTTTATTATAATTTTATAGACATATATTGCCCTCTCAATTCAAATCTAAAAATTTAACCTTTTCTACTAGTTACCCTCAAAAACACTAAAAGGCACAGCAGTGATCTATGAATGGTGAACCTGTCAAGTCACAGGATGGCATCCTTAATAAGATAGAGTGAGGGTGGAGAATGAATGGGTTTGGTTTTCCTCAGCCTGTGTAACTCAGAGAGAATGCAAAACGAGCAAAATAATCTTAAATCTGTTTCCTTTCCAATTAGCTTCTAAATAAAATTGAGAGTTTAAGTCTGAGAATTGCAGAGCAGAATGAAGAGCCTCCCCTCTAAACCTCTAATACTATGTCATGCATGGACTTTTGTAAGCTTGGCATGGCATCAAACTGCTAAAGGCTAGTCATTTCAGAGTACGTAGTATTCCCCAAACTTATCACTCCCTAACTAACCACTTCAAGTTAGTACCATCCACAATCCTAGTGAGAAAGGAAAAGGGGTTGAAGGGAGAAAAGGAAATCAGTAACTTCATAAGTTGTCTGCTTTTTAAAACAGCTTTTAGAGTCTGTCTATCTGCTGCCACAGGCATAGCCATTTCATGATGCAGGCAGAAATGGAATATATTGATGTGGCCAACAAAAGCTATGAACATATAGTAGAGAGACAATGTAGATTATGTAACATGTAATTACAGTTAGATTTAACAAATATGAACTTCAAGTGGTGTGTAGTCCAATGCTATAAAGCAAGGCCTTTAAAATTCCATTGTCTAAGGATGTTTTAAAATGATTATTTTGAATGTGATTATTTCCTAAACCACACAAGAGTAAAATAGAGCATTTATTGATGGAATAACAAAAGTGCTTTTCTTAAATATTCTTCAAAATACATTTGTACAACTTACAATAATATATCCAAAATAACTGTATATACAAAACATTACCTAGTTTTAACGTATGTGCTTTTTTCCCCAAAAATTACAAAGTAACTTTTTAATTTTTTTTTTGGCAAAGTTCAACCTTAACAGAGGTGACAATTTTAAAGGTTGGTTTAAGAAAATAGAACCTGAGGGAAATTGACACGCAAGAGTCAATGACAAGCAAGAGATTTGGAGGAATATTTTTAGTTTTGTTAAATAAAAATGTTTTTTAGAGTGATACTTTTCACATTACAAAAATAAACCAAAATGAAGAAAAGGTCACTGTAAAATGATGGAAAAAGGATCTGTAGATTTGCTTTTAGTATTTCAAATAGCCAACAATGCATGTCAAAAAATGAATGCAAGATCACAACAGTCTCGTATTTACTTTGTATTTGGAGAAGATAGTGAAATAAGTGGCCACATTCTTATTTTCCTTTAATTGCTATTAATATGGTTGATCTGATTGGCTCTTCGATGAATTTCATCCAAGAAGTTCTCCAGTTGTTCTATTAGCATTCGTTTTTTAAATCTGTTTGGAAAAACAAAACAAAACAATAATAGTGTTCTCAATTACTTTTTAATAGATAATATATACCAGAATATACATTTCTAAAAAGAAAAAAATCTGCTTTGGGGAAGATTTTTTTAAAAAGTGAAATGGAAAAATCAACATTATGACATATAAAATCTATTAATGAAGATGTGTAAAGGATTGTTTGTACCCAAACAGTATTATAGTTTGTTCCTTCAACAAATCTAGACCTTCAAGTGGAGAGAAAAGTGTTATTCTTCCCACAACCGAAGATTAAAGGGAAACAAAGGGGATCCTAATATATGCAAGCATTCCAAATACTCAGTAAAATTTGGACTCACAAAAGCAATTACTGCACTATATTCTTTTGCTCTTTTAAAGCTGAATGTTGAAAGGAATGTGAACAAAGCATGAATAAAATTCCCCACCAAATGGAAGGGAGAAATGAAAATTGGACAGTTACATTTAAAAACAAGGGTATTCTACTATCATAATTTGGAAGTTAGCAAATCAAAGATAATAGAAACAAAGTTATTGTGTTAACTCTTGAAAATTTTAAATAATAAGAATAGGTAGACTAAATTGCACTCATCTACATAAATATGAATATCACTGATTTTTTTTAGAACATTACTGAACACTAGACATTCCATTCTTTCTTCCTATTTGTAAAATAACATAATAGTCACCATATTACACAACTCTCTAAAAAAGGAGTTCTAGCTAAATCCAGGATGAAGTTTGAGCTCGCCAGAAAAAAAATTATAAAGAACAGATTATGTTAAATGTTCAAATTTGTATGAAAAATTATGGCTTTATCCTGATAGGCCCATGCTCTAGACACTCAAAAAAAAAAAAAATTAACTGCTTTGTCCAAGTCTTTTATATATAGCATGAAAGAAACAGGGGACTAATTGAAGGGTAGGTATGTTTACATTTGGACCAGATGAAATCAACCCTAATGGGTCTCATAATATTAAAATTTAAGTATTCAAAGAAAGTAGAAAATGTTTTTAAGCCTGTACAACTATGCATTTCATAGTTACATTTATAACCTTGATCTACATTCCTTGTTTCTAAAGTACATAATCCTGGGTTACTGAAACACTCTGAATAAGGACTATTTGTTCAACTCTGGTCCCTTTGAATACATGTCTTCCCATTTACAAATATTGCCTTACTAGATTATTTCTAACCACCAATTTCTATTAATATACAAAGGTGAAAAATTAAAGGCTATAAAATATAGATACCAAAAAGCTACAGAGGACAATGAATAACAATATAGAAAATATCTAGTCATTTTCAGGAAGAAAGAAATTCCTGAAGAATTTACATGTGGTTCTTTTAATCTCCCTGGGTACTGGGTATTAAACCATTAAGCTACATCCCCAGCCCATTTTTGTTTTGAGACAGGATCTAATTTGCCCAGGTTGGTCTACACTTGCTATCCTCCTCCCACAAGTCAGTGTCATCACTGGCAGTGTGACCATGTTTTAAGAGAATTTCTTGTTGGGCTTGGTAGCACACATCTATGATCCCAGCAGCTCTGAAGGCTAAGGCAGGAGGATTGCAAATTCAAAGCCAGCCTCAGCAACTTAGCGAGACCCTGACTCTAAATAAAATATAAAAATGGCCTGGGGATGTGGCTCAGTGGATAAGAACACCTTGGTTCAATCTCCATTACTTCCCCACAAAAGAACTAAATGTATGTCTCTCAGTGTACCATATGCATGGATAAACAACAAAGTACATACATAACAAATACTGTTAAAATACTGCTTATGTAAACTGGAAACTCATTTAAAAATCACCCTTCAAAATGCATAAAACTGTTTATTTTACCTTGATGCTTCTTTAATGACGTTCTGTAAAAATATTAGTCTTGTTTGTAAACTGCCTTGCACATGCTTCAGTAAAGTGAAGATTCTTTCATATTCTTCAAACAAGAAAAAAAAAGTAAGTGGCTTTCATTGTACTCTTATTCAAAACTTTTCCTCTTGCAGTTTTTTATATGAAGGTATACTGAGACAAAAAAATTCTACATAAAAATGTCATCATTCTTTAAAGATGTTACAATACATTTTAATATATATATGTGAAAGAAAATATGTATCAATAAAGACTAAACAACTTGTCACTTATTTTGGCAAAAGCTCCCATTAAGGTTTTAAACAAAGCTTGGAAGGATGAATAAAAAGCTTTTCAACAGTACCCCTGAAAGATAAGAGGCAAATGGCTTTTACAAAAACCCCTCCTTATAATTTAAATTCTAAATTACAACTACATGGGAGTAAATGGAGGGGAAAGACACAAAAAAGAGTAAGGGTATTATTTCAATCTCAATTTTTCACATACAACTCTACCAAGAACTATAAACTCCTATATGCCAAGGACTGAGTCTTACCCACTTCTGGCCTATCTACAAGTCATCGTACCATCACCATCACAGTGGGTGATTTGCTTACATCTTCTGAATGAATATCAAAAATATTCAGATTTTCCCCCACAAAGTTCTTTTGTATTCATGTAACACACAGCTTTCATAATTTTTGTTTTTTGGCTTAAACATACTCTTGGTCACTACCACAGTTTAAATCTTAAACACATTGGTAGGCATTAGGGTGAGAACTTTACAGACATGAAGTTATTTAATATTAACTATATCTTTTTGGGTGAGTTGCTATATTAAAATCCCAGTACCTGTTCAGAAGAATACTCAAGGCTTTAGGTCCCTATTATAGGAGCTACATGCAATTTATCTGCATGGTCTTCTTTAGCTTTTAGTCCTTGCTGCCTACCACACCTTATACCTTGGTATAACCAAATATTCTGTTTGTTAGTTGAATAAAGAATCCAATTATAATTAGCTCAGATATTGTCCAAGACTGATCTAGAATCAGATACACACTTTAGTGAATCTGACTTTACTTTTTTTGAGAACATATAGAAAATAAATCTGAGGTTTGTTCTAATTATACATACTTCTTCCTGGCTTTCGTATCTCTTTCATTATTTGTGCTTTTAGTTCAGTATTGACCTCTTCATGGCTTCGACAATGCATCAATTTCTTTCCTTTATTGAGTGAAGAAGCTGGTATATTCTCTTCAGCACACTGTTCTTTATCTCTTGGCGGCTCATGATTTTCTAAAAATCCACCAACAGTGAGGTCATTCGTTCCTAAATGATCATGACCAAGAGCCTCTGTATGATTGGTTGGTCGTTCCAGTAAACTAGCTGAAGAGGTTGAAAATTCAGTATCCATAGCATTTGGTGTAACGTCTGATGAAAGTTGGTCTGCAACATGATTTTCAACCACATCATCTACTGTTGAATCATTAGTGGTTTCCGAAACTAAATACAAAGGTAAAGGGAAAAAATGAGAGCCAATATGAATGTACACAAATAAAGAAAACTACAAAGAAACATCACTAAAGAAAATCATGACTGACTTCCTTGACAAATGCAAATAAACAAATACTGTGATTCTTAAGTCTTGCCAAAAATATGATGGATTTCAATGTGAAGCATTCACAATATCTACAAAATCTGTACAACTTTTTCCATTGGGGGGGGGGAATAAAGCCAATTTCAATCAGTTTTAATCTCTAACTTATTCTTTGGCAATTTTATTGAACAAGTAGGTTTTCAATACTTTAGAGAAAATATGATTAAAATTATCATGGTCAGCTTGACCTTAGAGAGCCCTAGCTCATTCCAATCTACCTCTGCCTTATACCTCCGCCTATTAGCAGAGGCAAAAATAAACAGTCTATACTATAACCAGTTTATACTATTCCAAATTATGTAGGGGACACATCCAAACAGGTCATATATATTTCACAGGACAAGCTTTTCTTATAACCATCCATCTAAACCACAAAAATTGAGCAATGCAAAGCAACTGCTGGTGCTCACTTCAGCTCATTAGACCTGAAAGTCTGAAAGCTTGCCCCAAAAACCAGATTATTAGACTTGCTCCCCACAGAAAGCAGCTGAATTCTAAGTTCTCTGATTGTTCATTGACCTCCAGGATACCAACTGAATTCCTCTCTCCAGTCCCAAACGTAAATGTCCTATTTACTCATATTCCCCTGTGCACTTATCCCCACAAATCTCCTTCTCTCATAACTCCTTCTTAAATTCTATTCCATGATTGCAAATACCTCAATAAAGAGGCATCAATATACATTTACCACAACAATTGATACTTTAATGAAAACCCAGCTCTCCTATAAACAATCTGCTCTCCTTTTCAGATCTGGAGTAGAACTGCTTTCTCTCACTTTCTCTCCAAGGGTGATTCCTTCATGTCCCAGTGTAATTTCAAGATTTCTTCTCTGTACTCTTGCAACAACTCTTGCTTTTTTGAGGCTGAACATTGCCACCTATCCTCTCTCTTCTCATCACTCTATCTTCATACTGAATCCAAGGGACAAGTCTGTAGTCACTTACATTTCTGACACCTGGTTCACAGTCTACCCGCCAAGTTCCTCCTGACATAATTCTAGGTCCTTACTACTCAAAGTGTGGTCAGTGAACAACTGACAACAGTACCATCAAAGACCTTCCTAAAAATGCTCATCTTGAGTCGCACCCCAAACTGAATAAGAATTGGTAGTTTAACTCACCTGCACATTAAAGTTAAGAAGTGCTGGGTGACCAATGTCTAAGAGACCTCCTATCAAGAACCTGGCCTATCATTGGTAATTTGATGTCATTGCAATTGTTTTTGTTTTTTTTATTTTAAATAAACTCATGAAAATACTTAAAGAAAAAAAAAAAAAAAAAAAAAAAAAGAACCTGGCCTCATCAATCCCTAATTTCTTATCTCCAAAGAATTTCCTCCACTTAATACTTTTTCACACACAAATTTTTCCACACAAATTCAGGGATGAAGGTGTGTAACTCTGATATTGCAGTACTTATGCCTCTGGGTCTTTAACACAGCCAGACTATTACTCTAGCAATTCCTCTGCTCTCTCCCTGTTAATCACATCCCTGCAAGATAGTCACTTTCTTATTTATTAGGCTTATCTCCCATAACAGATCACTTTTTACCAATGTTCCAATTTTCTACTTCTAATGTCCTCCTATGGCATTTGCAAGGCAAAACCCCAGATTTGATGACTTGCTCATCTGCTTGCTCCAAACCTGCATCTGGAATGACCAGCCTGCCGAGGAGAAATAGGGCCCAGCTCTACCAAGTAGTCACACAGTCACCACCTGTACTTGGATCTTTGGCACTGAGTAGCAATCACAACCCCTTCTCTCTCTCCCAGCAAGTATTAACTTCCTCCACTCTTCAAATCTGACTTTCCCAATCTCTCCTTTCTTCTCTGCAGTAAACCACCTCCTACTTCACAGAGGAAAGAAAAGCAAAGCTGTGGACCAGAAACTTTCCTCTGCTTCCCCCTAGTCTATACCCAGATCCCTTCGGTTCAATGGAAACAGCATTCTTTCATAGCACTCTGGACCATCTCCTCTTGCCCTCTCAGTGACTTTGTACTGATTAGGTCTTCTCTTGTCTTCACTTAACTTCTCCTTTTCTATTGTTCCTTCATATCAGCACTTAAATACTTTCTATTCTCTTTGATCTTAAAAAGAAAAATCACTAAACTGAATGAACCCTTCTAGCTAGCACTCACTTCCCCATCTACCCTTTATAGCTACACTTCTTAAAATGGTTGTTTATACTCATTGTCTCACTTCTCATTTCTCTGTCTACCTTCTTTTTTAAGGCACTGGCCTGCTTTATTCCACAGAAATCGTGTTAAAACTACCAAAGAGCAACAGATCTTTCTAATTCTCTCAAATGGTCTCTTTTCTAAGTAAGTGAGATCACCAATTACTCAATTCTCTTTCATTTTAGATTTCATAACATTAAATTCTTGCCTATGTTTTCTTATTTATTGGATTCTTCCTTCTCAATCTCCTTTTCTGTCCTTTCTCCTCTTAACTTGAGCATTTTCAAAGTTCTGTTCTTGGCTGTTTTTTATTTTCCTACTGTTTTCCTCACTGCAATGAGTGGTAAGCTATCTCCCATACCTACCCCTCTAGACCAAATTTCTGTGTCCTAAATTCATATTCATCTCTGGATCTCTACTTGCCTATGTAATATGCATTTCTAAATTAAACTCAGATTTCACCTCTTCTTCCTGTGTACCCAGTGTGTTTCAAGACAGAAGCCCTGACTCCTTCTTTGCCCTGACCCCAACATACAATCAATCACAATGTCCTGTATTGTATGTCCAAATATTCCTCAAGCACATATTCTTCTCACAACCCCAGAGTCAGGTCACAATCACCTCTTCCCTGGGTTTCCTAACTGGTCCCTGAGCATGCACAAAATTATTTACTAACATTGAATATTTAGTCAGTGTCCATATTCTCCAATTACTTTCAATGCATTTTGTTTGTGGAAAAGTTTGATTTGTTTGGTCTGGGTCCGAATCAGGCCTATACATTGCAACTGGTTTATATGTCTCCTAACTACCTTTGCATCTATAAAATCCTTCTGTACCCTTTTACTATGCACTGGGTGGCGGGGTGTGGGGGGACGACTATGACAGATTCATGGTCCTACGGTGTTTTCTACAGTCTGGATTTTGCTGATTGTATCCTGGTTTTTATCATTGTATCTCTTGTATTTCCTATGAATTGGTAGTTAACATTCAATTTTTTAATTTTGCTTGGCAGTAGAGGGGGAGTAAAGTCCACTTCAGAGGGAGTACTGTGTAATTCTATTAGGAGGTATATAATATTTGTTTTCTTATAATTAATAAATCCATTAATTCATTAAGAGTTTCCTACATTCATTTTTGCTTCTCCCTGATAATATTCTACACATTAGTGAGCCTAGTCTTTACAAAATACTAATTAGATCAGGTCATTCCCTCTTTCAAATCTTTCAACAGATTCACACTGTCCTTAGTCTAAAGTAGAGAATCTTTACAATAGCTTCTGTGGCCCTCCATGATCATTTCTATCTTTCAGTTTCACCTTACCATATGCCCAACACCCTTGTTACACTGGAATTCCTCAGGTCCCTCTCTCTTTATTATCTTTACACATATTCTTCTCAGACTACTATTCCAGCATAGGCAAAAGTACAGCTTTATTTAACAAATTCCCATTCATCCTTCAACATAATCCTTAATGTCTTGCCCTCAAAGTTAAGTACTCTTGCCAAATGCTTCCACAATATATTTAACACTTCTCTTTTGTACCATTCATCAAACTTACTAATTAACTATTCAATGACTTTCTTTCTTTGCTCATTATAAATGAAGGCAGAGATCACAATTGTCTCGTTCACCACTATACCTCAATGCCTAGTGTTGTCCAAAATAATACATGTATTTAATAATTAGTTTTTGTATTTAACTTCAATGGAAAGCTGGTTTTCTGCTGGTACTGATAATGCTCCTTTCAAAACCATTATTTTTAAACACTTGGGATTTGCTAATGCCATTTTAAAGCATGACAGCTAACAGAGTTATCATATATATATGAAGTTTCCAGCAAACGCTCATTATAGGCACTCAAAAATTATTATGTGCCAATTTAAATAAAAAAAAAAATCTCTTCCCTAGGCATTCACTGGACTCTACTGATCAATTTTTTCCTGTAACCTATTACAACAAAAACCTCTTTCCTCAGGAAGAATCAAAAAGCAACAACTAATTTTTTTAAGTCAGAACTCTTACTTTTATGAAGAGGAAGGGGTTTAATAAGATCTGGCTGTGCTTGAGTCATGGGTGCAGGTGGTCCTTTTCCTCCAATATGATTGTTCACAACAGGATTCTGCTGTCTGCCTCTTAGTAGTGGAGACATACACCGGCGTCTTTTAGGGATCCCTTGCATATTTGGTTCTCCAGGTCGTTTATGTTTATTTTGAGGTCCAGCCACAAATTCATCTGCTTCATCTATCATCATACCCTATGACAAAAAAGAATATAATTTTCTTAGACTCACACATATATTTTTCTAATGTTTGTTATTTATTTACTTACTTTGATAAAACATAACTGCACATATGTGACGTTCAACTGCATTCAATGTGACGTTCTGCTCTATCTGTACAATGTAGAAAGATTGAATAAACTAACATATCCATTGCCTCATCAGTTTTTTGTTTTGTTTTTTGTGGTGAGCAATTTTGAAATACATAATACATTAACTATTAACTACTGTTACAAACGTGCAATAGATCACTAAGACTCCAGGTTAGCTGACGAATATTTTTCCTTTCCTTCTCTCACCACAGCAAGCGGTATCTACCTTTCTACGGTATGTATCACACCCCTCCCAACCAGCCCCCTCCCCTGTGTGTGTGTGTGTGTGTGTGTGTATTTTTTGGGTGATTATAGAATATAAAATTATCTAATTTTATACATATATAACATATTATATATTATATATAATTTTATACATATAAAATATATTTTATACATATATAATATATAACATATATAATATATAGATAAAATTTTCTTGTACTTACATAATTATATAACCAATCCCAATTCCACTTAAAACAACTATATGTTGACATTTATTCAATACTCTACCAGGAAACAGTTTCAGCCTACCTTAGCTAAGTTTGGAACCATTAAATTGATAACACCTACTCCAAGCAAATATATAATAGAACATTTTGAAATTACCTTTTTATCCAGCTTAAAGGGGTTGCCAAATGTATGCAACCTTCGAGGCTGATCAGGATCAAGTTCTCTTAGTGGAGAAGGTACTTGCTTGAGGTATTCCTGGTAATTCCCCATTTGTGCTATAGGAACACTGTGCACTTGATCTTTTCCAAGAGAATACAACAAAAGTTACCCTCACTACAATCATACTTTATCTAGTAATCAACTACATGAATGCTTCCTAGTGTTATTCTGGACAGTCTTCCCTTTTTTGCATATTCTAAATTAGTTTGGTCCAACTGTAAGTTTTATGATAAAGTCTTTTGAGATTTTTCAAGTAAGTTTAAAATACTGATTTCACCTTCTAAGCAAAATGAGAACAAAAATATTACAGTTCATCTCAGTAAGTAGAATATGTAACCTTGTCATAAAATGATATATTTCTTCTACTCTATTCCAAATAAACAAAATTTAATTATAATACAATTTGTACAAAAGAGTAGTATAGTAGAAAAAAATCACATAAAGTTATAGTGAGCATGCTTAAATCCCAGATGACCAAGGGTTAAACTCTCAGGATATTTGATTTGCGATAGGTGTCACAGGATATATAGTATGCAAACATTGGAACAGCCATGCAATGAACACCCAGAGTTAAACCATCAGATACTAATATATCACAAGAAAATGAGTATGTGTAAGAGTCTATGTGTATGAATGTAAAGAAAGCTAAAAAGGAAACTAAACAAAGATTACTACCTCTGGGAGACTGAATTAGGGGCAACAGTAATGTTAGAAAGGTAGAAAAATTAGGAATGATTCACCTTTTACTTCATTTGTTTAAATCTACAACCAGAATATAATAATATTTAAAATTCACATTACCATACTATGCTTTTTCAGATCATAAAGAAAAAAGTTACAAAAAAATGCCAAATATTACAACCATAATCTAACCTTCATCCTGTCCTTTAAGAAATCTGCGGGTGCTTTTCAAAAGATTAGATCTCATTCTTGTTAAGTGATCCAAAAGATTCCGTCTTGGTATGTCATAAGCATTTCTAAATGTCTGAGGCTTCAAATCCTATTGAAAAACATTAAGGACAAAATTTATTTTCAAACAGAATTAAGAGACTAAAATCTCTAGCCTACAGCATAGGTTTGAAAACAAGATATTTATTAAGTTGACTAGTTACCTTAAAAAAAAAAAAAAAAAAAAAGGAAAAAAAGGACACATTATGATAACGTACTGTTTTAGAGTGGGGAAAAAAAGGAAATTTGATAGTGAATGCAACCAAATAATTTCAAATTCACATCTATCTCTAAATATACTTTTTAATATGTTCTGGATAAGAGTAATAACTAATTTCCAAAATTTTTTAAGTATTTTTATTAGTGCATTATAGTTATGATGGTAAGGTTTAATTCGACATATTCATAAATGTGTGTAAAAATTTAATCCATTTCAGTCCCCAGTACTTTCCCTTTTCTTTCCTTTCCCTGATTCCCTTGCTCTACTCTGTTGTCTTCCTTTTATTTGATTTTTAAATTGATGCATTATAATTAATACATAGAGTTCACTGTGATATATCCACTCATGCAGACAAAATGGCTTGGTCAATTTCATTCCATGGTCCGAATTTTAAAAACAAAGATTTTAAAAACCAGACTGATATATAATTCACATACCATAAAAATCACCTAGTTTGATGAGGATTGGTAAATTTACAGTTGCAAAACTATCACCACAATCCAGTTGTAGAACATTTTTGCCATCTCAGAAAATTCCCTATACTGATTTGTAGTCAATCCCTGTTCTCAGCCCCAGGCAACCACTGATCAGCTTCCTGTCTTTCTATATTTTGTTTTATAAATGGCATCTTGCAATATCTAATTTTTTGTATCTGGCTTCCTTCATTTAGCATGTTCTTGAGGCTCATCTGTATTGTTCATCTACTAGTAATCTGTTCCTTTTTATTCCACAGTATTTCATTTAATGGATAGACAACATCTTCTTTAATATATTTGTTGAACACTTGCATTATTTTTTGGTTATCAAACAAATAATGTTGCTATGAATATTTATATACAAAGCCTTTAGATGGACATATTTTCAATTCTCGAGTAGATACCTACAAATAGAATTGCTGATTGTATAGCAAATATATATTGAACTTTTTAAGAAACCACAAACTATTTTCCATCAGCAATGTATGAGAATTCCACTGATTCTACATCCTCGCCAACATTTTACACTTTTTGGTATTTTAAATTTTAGCCACTCAAGCAGGAGAAGTGGTATCTGATTATAGTTTTAATTTGCATTTCCCTAACAGCTACTAAGTTTGGGCCATCTCTTCATATGCCTATTTGTATATCTTCGTTGGTGAAGTGTAGGTTCAATTACAGTGTTTTGCCCATTTTTACTGTTACGTTTATCTTTTTATTATTGAGTTATGTGGGTCCTTTTTTTTGGATAAAGTATTTTATTTGATATATGCTTTCTATGGGTTGGAGTTTGCCTATTCATTTTTAAAAGTTTCTTCTGAAGAATAAAATATTTTCTTGTTATGAAGTTCAATTTACTGATGATTTTTGGTTTGTGCTTTTTGCATTATATTTTAGAAATCTTCACTAACCTAACATCATGAATATTTTCTATTACTTTTTCTTAGAGGTTTACGGTTTAATTCTTACATTTAAGACCCTAATAACTTCAAAGAATATGAGATCTGCAAGTTTATTACTTTGTATATGTGACACTGCATAAGAATAAACATACAGATGAACAGAAGAAAGTCTAGAAGTAGGTCTTCACATATATAGTCAACTAGTTTTTAACAAAGGTGATAAAAAAATTAAGTTGATTTTTAAAAAGTCTTTTAAACAAAGGATACTGGAACAATCAGATACTCTGATTACTGCAGCTTTAGAGTGAGTTTTAAAATCAGATGGTATTAAGTCCTCTAACATTATTCTTTTTCAAAACTGTTTTAGCTATTCTAGAACTTTTACATTTCCATATAAATCTTAAAATTAGCTTGCTATTTTTATAAAAAGATTGCTGGAATAAAGTTAGTTTTAGTAAGTATTCACAAGCATTTTAGGGTCATCAGTATAGATACCAAACCACAATGAATTCTACATTAACTATGTGACTCCATCTCTAAGCTTCTGTTTTTTCAATTATAAAATGAATGAGTTAGTTCATTCTTCATCAATTTGCTCATTCATTCACATATCAAGTACAATTTTATTTAATTCTAAAATTCAATGATTCAATGATAGCATAATGAGTATAATTCTGCAGAGATACAAAAGTACTTTTCAAAGTCTGAAAAAACTGAATGTCCACAGAAAATTTGATTTATTCAATTACATAACAACATAACTACAGTAGTGCTAAATTGAATATTACCTTATTTAGTAAAGCAACTTGGAACCCAGTGTATTCCTTCATATTAAGGTCTAGTAGTCTGTGAGGGATATCCTCTGAAATTCCTTGGAGCAATTGTTGAAAATCTTTCCTATATGCCATTGATAAACCATGTGATCGGCTTCGGACTTTAATTCCAGTTTCCTGTACTACTTTTTTGCCTACAGATCCAATGACTCGATCAGATTCTATTTTGGCCTAAAGTAAAAACAAAAAAGAGTTTTCTTGATAAAATCTAAACTGATAAATCAGATGCCAACAGGCATGGTCTTCTATAAATTAAGCATTTATTGTATTTTTCAAAGTAAGAAGTGAAAACCTGAAGTATGCATAGTTTATGTCAAGTACAAGAGAAACTAAACACAGTTTAAACACTAAGGTCTTATGATTCTGTATCATTAAAATCTTAAACTTTTGGAGCAGGGCAAATACAACTTTTTTTTTAAGTTAATACCCATTATACTTAAACCTCATAGTATAAATGCTCTACAAATGAAAATGTATATTCCCAAATCAGAGATAATAGGAAATTAGGAAGAAAAAATCTCATCAATATTTGCTTAAAGACATTGTTAACAACACATAACTGAGCTTTCACAGATATGGCAAATAGTGATGCAGCTTTTCACTGGAAAGAGCAATATTTTGATTCCTCCCAAATTACATTTTGATTAGTAATTATGATAGAGATATCAGAAGTACTGAAAAATTATGTACTGCATAATACATTAATAATTTGGCAGGCAATTAAAATGTATACTGCTTGACAATCACAGTATTAATGTGGTTTACAGGTAGAAGGACAAAATTCAGTGTTTTCCAAATACTTCAAAAGAAACTGGTAATTTTTTCCTAAGAAAAATAACTTTCTAATACAAATTTCTCAAAAGAAAACCTACGTATGTTCACATAAAAGTCTATAACCACATTAATGAAGCCATGTCAGAAATTAAGAATTAATATAAAACTTAAACAGTTCAAAACACTAACTTGAGACAAGTTACTTTCATATATAATATATGGCTTTAAAATGTAATATATTAACATAAGGGAATTAATATAAAGAACTTCATTAGAACCATCTAGAACTAGCTTCTCACCTATTAACTATGTTAGTTAAATCCATCCAATTACTTAATGGCTTCTATTTTTTGACATTACCTGTTGACTCAATTTTTTGAGGTATGAAATGACACTATAACTGAGTCCATACTCCATACTGTCTGCTATTAGGTTAGGTGCTCCCATCATTCTAACAGCTTTTTTCAAGGGCTACAGGAGAAAAGGAAACATAATTCAATATTAAGTGTGTTGAAAATATATGGCTCCATGTACACATTTTATTTTTAAAAATTGTCCCCAAAATTTCTGCTGCTTTGCCTCCAAAAGTAAATAATATAGCCATATTTGTATTAAAGCAAAATGTATTTCAGTGGCAAGAAAAGTGTCTGAAATAGTTAAAAGGGACTAGAGGTCATAATAATAATTCTCAAGGCAAGAAGGGTTAAGTACTAGACTGTTTAATACAATTTGAAGATATTCACTTGAAAGAAAGAGGAGACACACTGTAGAGGAAGATGTGATAAAACTTGGGTATTAAGTAAAAAGACACTCAAGGAAAATGCAAGACTTCTACCTTAGGTAACTGCATGGACTGTGACTCAATCACTCACAAGCTATATGACCTTGAACCAAATTATGTAATTTCCTTGTGGCTTTAGTTTCTCACTTGTAAAATGGGGATAATAATACTACTTGCCTTTCCAAGGTTGTCATGGGATTACATGAGTTATGACATGTAAATCACATATAAAAGCATCTGACACACAGTAAGCATTCAATGGATGCTAACAATTACTATTACTAGCATCAGCTTAAGAAGAAAACAAGTCCTGAAGAAAATATAAGTAGAAGGAAAAAAATCCAAATTTACACAATGGATATGAGATACTGAAAAACTTTCAATTGTAAGAACAGACTAATTGAGAACATTGTGTAATAAAAAGAAAAAACAAAACAAAAACCTCTAGCCGAATATTCTAGCATATGTGAATGGGACATAGCCAGAAAAAGAAAGATAAACACTGACAAATAAGAAAGTGTGTAAGCACTGGTATCAATCTAGAATTAAATCCAAGCTCTGATATTTAATACCCATGTACGTTTGGCTAAGTCCTTAGGGTTGCTATGAAACATAAATGAGTCAACATATATACCGGAACCTTTCAAAGTTTTCTTCCCTTTCACTCTTTTATGGAAGGTACCATGTGCTAGACGTTCAATACAAGCTATTTCTTATAACCATATAATGTTATGATTTTCAAAGTTCAAGAAATTATGATCTCCTAATTATATTAGGGACCATTTAGAAAGATTATTTAGAGCAAAAAACTGTAGTATTTCTGCAAAAGAAGAAGTCAGGGCTGAGGATGTGGTTCAGTGGTAGAGCACTTGCCTAGTATGTACAAGGCCCTAGATTCCATACCAGCACTGCAAAAAATAAAAAAAAGGGGGAAGTGATATTTAAAAGTGGTTTAGTCTTTTTGTTAAGAAGTTACTTTTCACAAACTAATAAATGTATTTAATAAATCATATTATTAGTCTAACCTACTGTGATCCGCCAGCTTTAAAATAATCCTGTCTTCTAAAAGTATATGGTTCTATGGGAATAACTTATTCAATTAAAAAGGTCCATTTCCAGACATTTGGAAAATAATACATCATTTTTCACCCCTTAAAGAGAAATAATCATAATCCTACAATTTTAAAAGGTAGTTCAACAATCAAGTTTAAAAGTGTAAATTCGCCGGGAGTGGTGGTGCACGCCTGTAATCCAAGCAACTTGGGAGGCTGAGTCAGGAGGATCGAGAGTTCAAAGCCAGCCTCAGCAACTTAGCGAGGCCCTAAGCAACTCAGTGAGACCCTGTCTCTAAATAAAATACAAAATAGGGCTGGGGATGTGGCTCAGTGACCGAGTGTCCCTGAGCTCAATCCCTGGTTCCAAAAATAAATAAATAAAAGTGTAAATTCTTTTTGTTTTTCTGATAGCAGGGATCAAATCCAAGGGCACTGAAACACTATGCCACATCATCAGTCCTTTTTATTTATTTTTTAAATTTTGAGACAGGATCTCATCAAGTTGCTGAGGCTGGCTTTGAATTGCGATCCTCCTGCCTCTGCTTCCCAAACTGCTGGGATAATAGGCATGTGGCACCACACCCGGCTAAAAGCATAAATTCTAAAGGCAGACTGAATTCTAGTCTCTCTCATCCCCCCATATATTAGCTATGTAGCCTTGGACAAAATAACTTAACCTTTAGTGCCATAGTTTCCTCATCTGTGAAACAGAAAAAATAAACATTCCTGAGAACCTTATAGGGTGACTGTGAATTAAATGAATTAACGTGTAAAGAGCTTAAAGATAATGCCTGGCCTAGGGAAAGCACTATATAAATGTTCTCAAGATCATAATCAGTATTTTGTAGATCACTGAAACTTGTATTTATCATTACATCTATACCAGTTATTTGTATACTCAATTTTTAAGGCATTTAAACTATAAAGGCAATAAATTTAACACCTACAATAAACTACTAGCACGACACAAAATTTTATAACATTCTACTTTGAACAATATTCTTACCCCGAGATAGTAGGGAGGCATTGTCTTCAAGTAACTTTCGAATGACTGTCTCCATTTCAATGTTGGTTTTGCTTTATGCACTTTAAACAAGTCATCTAGGAATATATATTGTGAATAAACTATCATCACGTTTTTTTTCAGATTATAAAAAAATTCCTCTTTAATCAAGGCTTTTAATATGGAACAGATTTCTCAAATAGAATGGAAAATTTCCAATACTTTGAAACATAAATCCATAAGTCACCACACATACAACACTCAGCAGGAAAAAAACAAAACAGCACGTTCACACAATCGCTGTAACAGCTATGGTCTGATTCTCAGATGCTCCCTCCATCTGCCAAGTGTGTTCTCCTGGATACAGAGCACACTGTGGATGCTGGGGTCACACCCAGCTGAGGCTGTGGTCCACAGAGCACTCATTTGGCAGGGTGGCGGTGGTTCTATTCACAAGCAAAGCAGTTACTAGCACATTCAAACATTGTATTGAACATCCTTTAAATACAAAGTGGAAAACAAGAAGGCAACATAATCATGTTATCAGAAAGATGTCAGAAAGTAAGGACAGCTGTGTAAAGCTTGAGGCTGAAAAGTGGCTTGCCAGCTTCATTTCTTGGCTTCTTGGGTAGTGGCCGCCAGAACAGCAATATGTGAGGTTCTGTTTCATGGATCATGTAATGAACCCACCCCTGACTCTGCTGAACGCCAAGGTTCCTCTATTCAGACTCAGACATCAAATGGGTTTTAGGGACCAATTTGGCTATGTCCTTGGGCAACATGACATGCTGGTATTCATACTCCTCATCGTCTTATTTGTGCGAATAGTAAATCTGTTTGTGCGACATGATCGCTCTGCCTGCGGGCCTCCAGCACTGCGCAGCCAACCTCAAAACAACTCCTAGCAGCATGTGCTCCCACCCTCTTTGGCCTCACTTTCCCACATGTTGTTTTCACACATGACAGTCAAGTTAAAGAGGTCTCCTCTTTGAAGTCTGCTTTCTTACTTGTGAGATAGTAACATCAGTCAAAAGTTTTTAACAAAATTAAAAGCAGTAAAATTTCTAGATCTGGTGTTTGTAATGCCATTTTGAATATGAAAAGGTGCCAACTACAGTTGAAAGATTACATTTAATAATGAAGTAGAATAAAAACTATACAAGGAAAAATTCGTGCCCTGTATGACCTAGACACAAAAAAATTTGAAGAAAGAAGCATGCACAACATTTTCAATTTTTTTTTTTTCCAGATACTGAACCCAGGGGCACTTTACTACTGAGCCACACTCTGGGACTTTATTATTTTTATTATTATTATTATTTTTTTTTTTTTTTTTAAATCCTGAGACAGAGTCTCAGTAGTTGCTGAGGTGGGCTTCAAACTTGGGATCCTCTAGTCTCAGCCTCCCATATTATAGGCAAGCGCCACTATGTCCAGCAACGTTTTCTATTAAAACATACCTACTAATATTTTGACTATAACTTGGAAGCCTGATGCTTTTCACGGAAGGAATGAAGTTTTTTTCCAATAGTACTCCTCAAAAAAATGATATCCAGATGTTACCTAGAAACTAACCTCAGGATTTCTCATAACATTTTGGAACCAATTCCTTTGTTAAATATTTGCCAAATGAAAATTAAAGTTAGATAAATGTTTAGAAAATGCACTCAGATTTTGTGAATGCAGTATGTACCTACAAAATGTCTAATACACCAAAAGAAATACTATATTATGAATTCTGTGTAAGAACTCTTAGTTGCAGAAACACTAGAATATTTCATATTAAAAAATTAAATACAATACCTTCATTAGTTTGTAGAAAAAAAATATTTCAATAACAACTTTCAATTTATCACAAATATGTCAGGTTATTATAAAATTTTCCTCAACTAAGCTTAATATTTTAAAGTATTAAAAATATTTTCATTAATTTTCAGAAGGAAAATTACTAAGGAATATTCTCAAAGTTTGTCCTTAGGAATAATTTTATGCATTGAGCAAGTAAGAACACGACCAGTGACTTACCTAAAAGGGGAAGAAGGACTGGATAATTGTAAGGCATCACAAATAAGTTGACACAGTTCAGTGCTGTACTGGCTTTCAAGTAACCAAAAGGATGACCAAGTTCACTATATTTTGCACTATTGCTCACATATACCTGTTAAAAAGAGTGGTTAAAATTTCATATTGAATAACCTTCAAAAATGTTATGCAAGCCACTAGTTCAATTTAGTTTTTCATCTATTTCATTAAAATTTTTAATCACTATAATTAGCTCACCTGCCAACATGTTTGAGGAGATTTCCTTTCCAGGATAAACTGAGTCAGTGGTGAAGGTTCCAACTCATATTTGTCAAAAGGCAGTTTGTCTATAACCATTGGTTCACAGTCTGTACAGGAAAACTTCACTACAGGATGAGATGTACGAGGTGGCTACAACAGAAAGTCTTGGTATTAATATTTACACAAAATACCAGAAATGAACTCACTTTAAATACCCTTGCCTATCAAAACTACTCAGTTCCTTAGTGCTGCTAATGAAAGTTCAGTCTACCACTAAAAAAAACTGAACTAAAAGAAAATTAAAAATTTTTTAATTATACAGTATTCACAACAACAACAACAAAAACCCTTCAAAATCTGTATAAAATGAAAACCTTTTTAAGTCTTAAATTTATCAGAAGCTAAAAGCAAAATTTTGGAATTAAGTATTCAATTTTTATATTCAAGAAATAAGAAATGTATAGAAACTCCAAGTCCTCATTTGTAGCAATTTAATTATTTGTACAGAGTAGTTTTTGTACTACTGCTATGAATCTCAAGATGTAGCCCTATAGCTCATATTTTCTTCACAATTGGTGAGGTTTTTAGGAAGGGGAACATAAAGGATAAATAATGTGCCTTTTTAAATAATAAAATAATTAGGAGAAAATAAAAACACTAATCCAAGTTCTAGTGTTTCCTTCCCTATTTCCTAGTGTATTTGTATTATTCAGTTTATCTCTGTGGTATATGTACCCTGCTTTGGAGACACCTGTACTAGAGGTATAAAAAATACAGTATTAAAAAAAAGATATGTAGGGCTGGGGATATAGCTCTGTTGGTAGAATGCTTGCCTTGAATGCACAAGGCCTTGCATTCAATCCTCAGAACCACAAAAAATAAATAAATTAATGAGTTTTTTTAAAAAGACATGTAACTCTATTTATTAGTTATTTATACCATTGGCCTCAGTTACCACCTGTATCCTGGTGACTCCCAATTCTACTGTAGGGGACCAGATCTACTTTATTTAAGTATCTGTTTATTTGATGTAAACTGAATTTTCTACAGATCCCTCAGATACATTATATCACATTTATTATTTTTCCCAAATCACAAAACCTGTTCTGAAGCCCTAGATACTATCCTTAATACCATCCCCCAACAATATTTAACTCTCATAAAGACCTAAGTAAAATAACACTAATTCTAAAACACAGCAGGTGTACAGTACTAGTTGCTGCCTTTGGCCAAGAAAAAACTATCAACTCTCTTGTAAGTAGTCTCCTTAATGTATTCAGTCCCCTCTAATCAATCCTGCTGCCTTGAAATATAAATATGCTCATATGATTTCCCTACCTAAAATTATTTGGTAAAAATAACATCAATCATCTAAAATAGGGTCAAAACTTTTTTAATGTCCCATACAAAGATCCATGATGATCTGGTCCCTACTGCCTTTCCATCAAAATAGCATACAGATAGAGCCTGGGCTCCAGTTCATGACCCTGTGTTTTCACATATCAACCCTGACTACTTATCATTTTCTCCTTTGCATATTGCCAACACACTAAATTCTTAAGAATGAACTGGGAAGAGCCAGTCTCTAAGAGACTTTCCTGACAATGGTTCCCACCCTGTGCTCCAAACACACCAGGAAGCAAGGACCTCAACTCCTCTGGCTCTGCTCCACCCCTCTCTTACAGAAACACTGTATTTTAAGTTGTGTGTATGTAGGATGTTACCCACGGTGGGGTTTAAGAAGTTAAGTACTAGCTGGGTGCAGTGGCACACACATAATTCCAGAGACTCAGGAGGCCGAAGCAGAAGGATGGCAAGTTCCAGGCCAGCCTCAGCAACTTAGCAAATCCCTATCTCAAAATAAAAAGGATGGAGGATACAGCTTAGTGGTAAAGCATCCTGGTTCAATCCCCAGTACGAAAAAAAAAAGATTACTGTCTTATTTCTGTTGTGCTCTTGTGCCTAGCTGCCTCTAATATGTTTCAGTCCATGAAACATATTTATTTTTTTAATGAAAATACTGAGACTGAAAAGAAGAGGGGAAAATCCTCTAAAACTTGGTAAAGAGAAATCTTGCACGTATTTCATCTCATCCCCTAACAATGCTATGAGATAGAAGCTATCTCAACAGATGGGAAACTGAGGCTTAGAGAAGATAATTAACCAAAGGCACACAGCCATGATTCAAATCAGAACCAATTTCTAATAAATCACATTCAACAGCAATCCTTCTTGTCTGATATATTTACAATTTACAAACATTATTTCACCTGAGAACCTTTAGTTACTAAATTCTGCCAGTTTTTTCCCAATATTATCTCATTTTGATGATTCTCTCTTCCGTCATCTTAATTCAAAATTCCTAGCATCTCTTATGTGATACTATATCATTAGCCCTATATATATGTAATCTCCCTGATTCCAACTCACTCCTTTTAATTTCACCACACTTAACAACCACACTTATTTTTCTAAAGTGACACTGTTAAAAACATCTTCAATTGTTCTTGGAATCCCACTAGAAGAAAGCTCACTTTCCTTAACCTTGCTTTTAAAGTCATTAGCAATTAGATAATAGCATTCTCAATTTCCTACACATGTGCAGGACATGCCCAGATACTTGTTACTCTTCTAAATACATCATGTTCTTTTTTACTTCCGTAGTTTTTTTCTCATACTATTTCTTCCTGCAACTGAAACCCTACTTACTTTCTATGGCTTATAACAATTTGCAATAGACCACCAGAGAAATATTAATAAGTACGGATTTGGATTTCTTTTCATTAAGGTCTGACAAGTACTATATGTACTACTATAAGTATTAAATACAATAAAAGGAATAACCAACAAAACAGCATTTTGTACAAATATGAATGGGAAGAGTTAAAAGGGCTCCAGAAAATAAAGGAAAACTACCAAAGAAACTGAAAAGCTTCTCTATAAGGCCAGAATAAAAAAGTAAAATGGTTCAATTAAAAAAAAAAAAGAAAGAAAAAGAAAATAGACAAGATGACTCAATGAAATTTCTAAGACCTTAATTTCATGTGCAACTTCATTAAATCCCTAATGAATAAAAACCTTGATAATGGACCTAAGTTTACAAATCTTATATAACTGACACAAGGTTTAGGGTACTAAAGGTTTCAAAAGGGTTCTACTTAATTCATAAAAAATAGTTGCATGATCAAGACTGCTTAATGCTTTTTGAAATATAACTCTTATTTTCTAAGTAAAATCAAGGAGAACTGTCATGCTCTCCCAACACAGAATATCCCTTGGCGTCCTCAGATACTAGAAAGAAAAAAAAGAAAAAAATTTTAAAAACCTAAGATTAAAAAAAAAAGAGATGCACCAAGACCCATAAAAATATTAATTTGTAAAATGTACCCTATTATTATCAGAACCACATAATGAAAACTGATAATTCACCATAATCACTGAATAAGCTTCACTGTTCCTAAAAATAATTTATAAAACAAGACTAGAAAATCTTTTATAACTTAAACCTCTAAGTTCAAACACTGAATATAACTCAAATCATGCAAGTCAACATGAATTTCTAAGACCTGAAAGATCACAGGCAAACGGTCAGAACTACTTTCTAAGTCTTCATTTAAATTTCAAATTGTGTCCCAGAGACAAATCCTCATGCTACATTATGTTTAAAGTCCAAAAAGGAAATCTTACTGCATTTATGACTCTGTATCCAGATGACAAGAATAACATGTAAGCACAGTATTAGATTCTAAAGTGAACAGATGCCTTTTTTTCCTAGTGGCTCATTATGAACAATTCGATATACTAAAGGAAGTAACAGCATACCATAGCACTTTGAGCATCTGTCAAAGTGTTCATCTAATTCCTGCAAATGAACCACACCTTTAACTGACAATAATACTTAGAAATAACACAAGGCAGCTAAATGATTACACTACTATAGTCACAATCTCTCTGGTACTTACTAGTGTTGGAGAATTCTGATCTGGCCAAAAAGATTCTGGAACAGGCCAATGACCTATAGGAACCCCGGTTTTAGGATTTGGTCTGACATATATGAGTTTGTGACAGCTATGCCAAGGCTGAGATCCAAAAGGCCTTGATATATCTGGCTGCCCGTCTATAGCAAAGAAATTAGGACAAGGAAAGCACATATCATTAGGGGAAAAAAAATCAAAAAGTTAATTTATTTTCATTATTACTTAACTATAATATATCCTAAAATTTGTTCATTTCTGAACTTCCCTTTTTCTTATATGGCAGAATATGATGCCTGCTTAACAGTTAGACTAGACTGCTATTTACTAGACAGTAAAGTCTATAAATTCCAAGTATGAGTTCACGAGGTGAAAGCAGGTCCCACAGCATCCTCTGCTTGTCCATCAGAACATGTAAAAAATACTTCATGGTACTTATCTGTTTAATGAATGATGCCATTTTCCCACCAAATGATAAGGCCAAACAACCAATATGCCACCTTCATCACCTTATAATTATGTTTAGAGTCCAAAACAGTCAAAACAAGTGCTAGGCACACAGTAAATATTGTTTAAGTACTGCTAACTGAATATTCCTTATAAATCATTTTAAACTAAAGCCTAAAAACTTAAATTAATATGCAAATCTACATTCAAACCAACTGTTTTTAATCTAGATTAATTCTAGCAAAATATTGACTCCCTTCAACAATTCAGTAAACATTTACTTAATTGCCTAAGTATTAAAATAATTTTAAAAAGAATATATTCTAACAATTTAATTAAAACTCAAGTTTTTTTTAAGCCAGACACAATGATACAACTTAGTTTTATCAAACCTTCTGCAACTTCCCTATAATACCCTCTGAATGTACCCATTCTTTCATCTCTGACTTTTCTCTTCCATGGTCACTCTGGTGCATCACCTCTATCAAGTGTCATTAATGACTCTAATTCTTGAAATAAGTTTCATACAATACAGAAGGTTTCAGCTATAAAATATTGTTCTTAGACCCACTGGCTATTGCAAATAGTTCACAATCACAGAAGCTGAGAATATAGCCAAGTGGGGCTGAGTTAGAGTTAAAAGAATTAAGCTTAATGGCAAAGGCTGGTTCCCATTTTTGGAGCCACAAAAACCATTAGGTTCTGATCAACTTGCCTTTTTGAACAACAGTAGCTAAAGAATTAAATATCTACAGTTGAAAACACTGAGAATTAAGGGACATGATAAAAGCAAATATAATGGGAAGAAATAATGATAAAATATTAAAAAGTAAAATTAGAATTTGCTTATCTATAAATGCTTAAAAAGGTGTTTGGCTCTTACTCAATTTTCAGGCTATAAACAATAAATAATATAAAAACGTAATCTACTGAACCACCCCATCAGTTTACCTTGATGTTCCTATTTAATATTCCCTTCTCAAGAACTTGGCCTTATTAATCTTAAGGACAATATATAATAATTTTTCAGTTCTAATAATTGATAAAGCACATTTAGAATGTCTGTAAGAAAAGTGCAATAATACCTTCTACAGGGGAAGGATCTGGTCCTGCTTTTTCAAAGTTTATTACCACTCCACTTTGTACTTTCTGCACCAAGGACTCCAGACACTGATTAAGCATTCTTGGAGAACATACAGAGTATGAGCGGCCTGAGATAAAAAAGAATAAAGTAAACTAGTTAGTTGTAAGAATTCCTGCCTTTAGCAAGTACTATGGTGAGGTTTCTGACAACACTAACAAAAAATTCAATGGTAAGGTTGACTTATTTCATAATCTTAAGGAAGAATGAATAAAAAATTATTATTTCCAACCAACCAAAAATCCTGTTTTGTGAGAATAGATATTTTTTCTTCTAATTACAGGTAGACTAAATATAAAATCTTGGTCTCAACAAACCACAGTGTGGTGGTGGTGAAATACAAATTCTCTCTATAAAGCACTATCTCCAATTATTATCCAATAAAATTTGTCTTTAATACACACACACACAAATAATATCTAGTGGCAGAAATTCCCCCCAAATCTTATTCCCACTTAACAAAATTTATCCCTAAGACTGATGCAAAGCACATAGCAGATATTTAATAATTATTTAACTGGTTTACTGGCAGTTACTACATATTTTATATATTGCATTTTAATATTTAAAAGGTAGCATATACATTTCTGAACTTCATTTGGCTTATATAATATTTTAACATTACCTATCTTAAATGAATTCTCCTTTTGAATATTTTAATCTACAACACTTTTAATTCAAAAGCACTAAAATGCTAGCAATTAAAAAAACAACAACTTAGGGCTGGGGCTATGACTCAGTGGTAGCATATACAAGACCCTGAGTTTGATCCCCAGAATGGGGGATCAAAAACCCAAACTCACCCCCAAAAATATACTAGTGAGGATCATTTAAACAGATTTTCAACACAAATATCTAGATCTTTGAAGTCTGATATTGTGGACAAGAGCCAGATGTGGCTATTAAGAACTTGAAATGTAGCTAGTCCAAAACGACACATCCAGTAAGTGTAAATTGTACACCTGATTTTGTAGACTTAGTGTGAAAATATAAATTTCATGTTGAAATAGTATCTTGGATATATTGATTTAAACAAAACCTCATTAACAATTTCACCTGTTTCTTTTTATCTTTAATGTGGCTACTATTAAATTTATAATAACATGAAACCTGAATTATATTTGTTATACAATGCTGATCCAGACCAACACTAAAAATGTTAATAGCAAAAAATTAAAAAATTTCAACCTACCATCTTACAATGTTATTTGTAATAAGCTTAGGAAGTTCTACCCTTACACAAAATCAATCAATAATTTCAGACCACAAGCTACATGTATTTAACATATTAAAGTACTGATATCAACTTATTTTTAATGTGTAAGGCTGCTAAGAAAACAATAGGCAGGATAATTCAAATCCTCAAAGTTAGCTTTACTTAGAAAATAAGTATTATGTCACAAACAACTCACCTGTAGACAATAACTGTAATTAAAAAAACCTACCAAGTATTGAGTATCAATGTGTCAGAAACTGTTCTAATTGTTTTGTCATGTTAATTTATTTAATCCTAGCAACAACCCTATGGGTTATTTCTCCATTTTACGAATGAGAAAACTTAAGTCACAGAGAGTTTAACCAACTTATTCAAGTTAGTACAGTGGTACAGCCAAGATTCAAACCAGGGTATTGTAATACAAGAATTAGAAATTTATTCTGGGTATAATCCCTATAACTTCTGCCTCTCGGGGCTGGGGATATAGCTCAGTTGGTAGAGTGCCTGCTTTGCAAGCACAAGACCCTGGGTTCAATCCCCAGCACCGCCAAAAAAAAAAAAAAAAAAAAAAAAAAAAAAAAACTTCTGCCTCTCCCCAGTGTACCCATCTGAGTTTATGGCACAGTCATTCATCTCTAGTTCAGGCCAACTGAATCATCTGGGAGTCATTCTTGATTCCTTCTTCCCTCATTGTCCTCATCCTTGTTCCTATTTACATCTGTCTACTTCTTACCACCTTTAAGTCTAGCAGTCTCAACCAACTTGTCTGTTTCCATTCTTGCCACTCTAAAAGTTGAAATGATCTATCAGAAATAGAATGATCACATTTCCTCTAATGGCTTCCCATCACACTAGGAAAATAAATATTCATTATGACCTAAAAGACAATTCATTATTTTGTCCCTGCCTGCCTACTACAGTTTGGATTGAGGTCCCCCTCCTCAGCTCCTTTGTTAATGCAGAAATGTTCAGAGATAAAATGATCAGATTGAGAACTGTGACCTAACAGGTTCATCCTATCTGAATGGGCTCACGGACAGTATCTATAGGCAGGTGGGGTGGGTCACTGGGATATGCCCTGGAAGAGTTCGTCTTCCTTGTGGCCTCCTTCCCCACTCTCTGCTTCCTAGACAAAATTAATGAACGGAGTAGCACTCCTCTACCATGCCCTCCCACCAGGATGTTCTGCCTCACCTTGGGCCCAGAGCAATGTAGTTGGTTCACAGTAGAATGAACCTTTGAAACCATGACCCAAAATAAACTTTTACTTTTTTAATTTGTCCTATCAGGTATTTTGGTCACAGTGATGAAAAGTTGACTAACACATTACTTCTCTCTAAACCTAGATGTTATTCTCTATTCCTATACACACTCTGGCCACATCAGCCTTCCTGTCACTCTCAAATATACACAGCACATCTCTTCCCTTATTACTTCCTCTTTATAGATCTTCCTGAGGCTAACTACATTTTTCCAAACTCTGTTCAAATGTGACTTCCTCAGAGGAAAATTACCTAAGAATATTCCTTCTCAGCCTTAAGTTACTCTCTACTCCCAAATCCTTAATTTTTCTTAATAGCAGTAACCCCTAAAGTACGATTTATTCATTTGACATGATTATTATCTATAACCCAGTCCAAAGATACAAGTTTTCTGACTATTGTTCCTAATGTATTTCCAGCATCTAGAACAGCTATTAGGCAGAGTAGGTACTCATAAAATGACCTGATAACAAAAGAAAAATGCTTACAATGACAATTGCACATTTTTAAAAGCATAAATAAAATAAAGTAACATATTAATTATTTTGGCAATATAGGTGAATTTCTTTCCCATTTTTCCTTAATAAACGTGAATTACTCTGTCATGGGAAAAATTAATGCACACACGAACATAGCCTTCCTTGCACTAAGTTAGAAAAACAACAACAACACAGGAACTGTAAGTACTGTTTACATATTTGTATAGTACAATATCAATGGATATTCACTTTTTTGTTCTTGCTACTTTTCTGATGCTCTCTAAAACCTTTCTTTAATGAACATTCTTCCTTTTAAATGAAAAAAGAAAGAAAACACATTATTCAGATATATGAAAAGGTGAGTGGCATTTGTGCAGTTTCCCATTATTCCTTGCAAGAGCATGAAAAGGGGCAAATGAACTACTACATAAGGAAGGATCCAGGAAGTATATTTAGGGAAAACTTCCTAATTTCTTGACTAAAATTTTGGGTCATTGAAAGATATTACCAAGGGTGACTTCGGAATCTTCTCCTCTGGAGATGTTCCTTTCAAAGAATAAACAAAATAACTTTAGTACATTACTGCCCAAAGGCAAGGATATCAACTACTACATGATTTTCAAGGCTCTTTTCAGACACTCTGACTGTACCACTCACTTGATTTCACACTCTGAATATTCCTGATCATTGAAGACAAAAGTTATAGTACATATAGTGCCATAACTTCATCATAATTCTAAGTTCAAACCAAGTAATTCATATAAGAAATTTCCAATGTGAGAATGTCTAAAAGACAGCCTTAAAGCCCTTTGCAATCTGTTAAATAAAAACCCTAGAGTTAAAAAAAAAAAAAAAATATAAAAAAATACACACACACACACACACCTTTTTTAAAAAATTCTGCAAACTGTGAAGGCATTACAACAGTTCAGAGTATTTCTATAAAATGGGAGCATAAATAGTATGAATAACAATTACCTCATCCTTGTCTTTGTATATGTGTAGGTGTGTGTGCATGTATGTATACATATACATACATATGTGTACATATACATACATGCACACAATCCTTTTTCCCTGAGAATTTTGCAAATTTCTGGAACCCATAAAATTTTAGAAAAAAGGCACCTAAAGTATTAACTAGAACTTGTATTTTTTCTTAACTTATGTAGCTAGGCTCTCAGTAGAGCACTGATTGTGTCTAAAAACTATTTTGGAGGTCCCTCTCACAGTTCAAAGAGTGGGATGCCTGACTTAGACAATTTTAATATCAAATTCCTTAAATGAGAACTGAAATGTTCCCTGAAAACAAAAACCCCATGCATTTCTTATTCATTACTGAAGCTCTAAACCATGGAACAACAGTTGACACATAGTCGTTATTTGATATATATTTATATGAAATTAATCCATTTGTTAACCAATTTCACATTGTAGAACATCTGTGCCTATTATATAAGATATTCATTTATCTTCACTTAGCATGATGGCTACCTGACTTGATGAATAAGTGATACAAAAGCTGGATAAAACCTCTTACCCATTGCCTTCAAACCTATCTACCTAACCTCCTTACCTCTGAGAAAAACATCACTTAACCAGGCATATCCCATGAAATGGTAATGAAAAGCTTCTAAAAATACAGTTCACAGAAAATAATGCTTTAGCACTTCAAAAATCACTGACAATTTTTGTAGATAGGAAAACTTAACTTCAAATATCAGCATTTTCTATATGGATAAAAAAAATACCATTCATTATGAGAACCAATAGTAACCACAAGTATTCATATCAAGATCATAGACCATCATCAATAAATATAATTTTAAAACTATGTGTCTATTAATTCCTAATTTTTAACTTATTAAACAAAAACAAATATGGAATTTTTGAAACTTACATTGTAACACATACACATAAACTCTGCTTTAAGGCCTTCAATTAGTACCAGCAAAAAACTTACCGCCTGTCACTTCACACATTGGTGTGATTGCAGAGTCATCCAAAGGCACACCTGTCAACTGTTCTGATTCTACTGACATGGTGCCAGGCAACCGTAACACTAATGCAAACAGTCTCTGATCCCAGCGAAAAGGTTCCTTGGTCAGTTCACTTCCAGGTAAAGGGGAATTAAGAGGTAAGTGAAGCTGAAAAGTAATGGAGGAGGAGGGGGAAAAAAAAAAAATCAGTAAGAATTCCACACAGCATTTTTTTTAAAGTCCTTTTAATAAAACGTCACTCTGTATTAAAACTCCATTGAGTCTCTTATCACTCCAAAAACAAGCTTAAAAGTAAAAACATATTCAGATACACCCAATATAATTCATGATACTGTTGCTTTAGTTTTCTTAAACTTTACTCTGAAGACCTAAATTGAAAAAACAAATTCTATAATACTGTAAAACACTTCAGATTAAATGCAACCAACTACCAGGATCTAGACTGCTTCCAAATGAATTTTTAATCATTAAAAACAATTCAGAAATAGATATTTGTGTGTGTGTGTGTGTGTGTGTGTGTGTGTGTGTGTGTAGGAGAGGGGGAGGGGGAGGGAGGGAAAATGATTTGACCTCCCAGGTCCATGTCAGTATTTTTTCTGCTTTACCACAGTAGCCTCAAACATCTCTACAGTTCTTAATAATTTTAAATATGCTTCATTTTATACAGTAGATACACTCCCAAAGCATTTGCACAGAAGTAAATTTTTTCACTAATTACATATTAAATGTATTAAAGGTATTGATTCTTGCCCTATCCGATTAAATGTAGAAGTGTTCGAGGTTTTTTGTTTTTTAATAGATGTTTTTCCCCACTCTCACCAGACATAAAATGATTCTAATGGACATCTCTATATCAACAAAGAAAGTGAAACAACAGAATTCTTACATCAATCTTAGTATGCACATGTTTCATACGATGCAATGAAAAGTTCATAATACAGAAGATCTTAGGGAAGGAAAAATGAAAGGGAGGGAGGGAGGGAAGGAGAAGAAAACAAAGGAAAAGAAAAGAAAGTGAGGGAAAAGTAGAAAGGAAAGAAAGAAAAGTTTGAACCAAAGCAAGTCTTTAGATCTAAAAACATTTTGTAAATTCATTTTACAGTGAATTTTGGTAATACAGGATCAAGTTAACCACCACTAAAACAGAGAGTCAAATTCAGAATGTATAACATTCTGGAGGACAAAACACCTGATTTCTCCAACCAATCAACAGCATGATAAAGTCAAGGGTACAGAGTAGGGAGGGTTAAAACTGTTACAGGAAAAAAATGTGGGTAGCGAGGGAAAATAAGCAAAGATTTTTCAGGGAATCAGAAATATATATGTTGTATGGTGCTTAGGAAAATGAAAATCCTTATCACTTATAAGATATACATAATATCAAATCCAGGATCAACACACTCAGGAACTTACATTCTACAAACACTGGGGAATTTTGTTTTTTTAATATAGAACATACTTTTAAATTATCACTTCCAAAGTAAAGGCCAGGGTTCATACTAATTTGTTCATAAAACAAGACATAACTATTTCTTTACATCCTTCTTAAATCTGAGAGATTTCTGACCTTAATAAATTGAGGGTTTTAGACATTCTACACTGATTTAAGACTTAAATTTTTTCATTGACTTACATCAACCCTTAAAAAAAAAAACCTGATTCTATTCTAGGAAGAGGTTCCTAGTGAAGCTGTGCTGTGCTGGCACCTCTCTCCCAAAGACTCATGCCAAGAGAATATGCTCCAAGACTTCTTTTCAAGATCAGCCAAGATTCTGTGACCATGGACAAGAATCATGTGCTCTTCCTCTGGCACTGGCCCTATTTAAGTCAGAAGGCGGAGGCAACAGGGAAGAAATCTGGGCCAGGATGTTCTTTGAGGAAGGTTCCCCAACCTCAAAGAGTCTGTGACACAAACAGCTCAGGAACTCCAGGCCCTTGCTGTTTTTACTGCACCTTCCCAGAAGATAAATGAGAAAGCACTGCTTACATTATCTCTTTTTACCCCAGACCAACTGTCTTTGAATTTGGGAAACACAACTATTTAAATGCTTAGTCATTTTCTAAGATCACAAAAACAACAAAATCCAGTGGCACTGGCTAAAGAGGCTCCCAACTGTTAATGTAGTTTCTCTGCAGAAATAATGGATACATGAAACTGGAGAATTCAGAGAATAACAGGCACTGCACAGAACACAAAATGCACAAATAATCATGAAGTGATGAGGATCTGCCACTCATGGTGGACCTATAAATATGCAACAATTTGGACAACAATAATTGATGAAATAATTGGCCTCTGGTTGAACAGTGATAAATCAAAAATGTATTTCAAGTAAAAAGAAAAGCCACCCAGGGTCACAAGAATATTTTCAAGCTTTTTACACATAGTTTAATTTTATACTTGTCAAGTTATCATTCATTTTTCTATTATTTTCCCCTTCCTTATATCACCACCAACCTCTCACCACCAAAAGATGGCTGGAGTTGGGGAATGTACTGGTCAAACAGGATGGAGTAATGGCAGGCAAATGAGAACAGAAAAAAATATAAAAATCTGAAGGAAAAATATTCTTCAGAGGCTTCAATTACTCTAAATCTAAAATTTTTAGCTGAAATTCTAACAGCTTAAAATCACAAAGTGGAGGAGCCTCCATGAACGGATGCTAATGAAAGAAAACTGCATATAAAGAAAATTAATCATTAGAAAAATGTGCAATAAAAATGAATAGATACTTCCTAAAAGTGAAAATTTTAAGAATCCACAAGAGGAAATTCATATGGGCTACAACATGTGGAAAGATATTCAAAGACACTGGTCATCGGGTAATGTAAATTATAAATAGCATTTCATACCCATAAGATGAACAGAAATTTTAAAATTTTGAAAACTCCAAGTGATGGTGAGACTATAGTGTAATAAAACATTCCAACACTCCTGGTGGGCCTATATATATACAATCATTTAAAGGACTATATGATATCATCAGAGCTGAACATAAGCATACCCTGACACAGGAAAGTTTCCTACAGAAACTCATACTTTCATAAAAAGTCCTATAAAAGCATATTGCAGGGCACAGTGAATGGTAGAGCATGTACCTAGTATGCACCAGGCTCTGAATTCAATCCCCAACACCACCAAGTAACAAAACAAAACACCTTGACTACAGCATTATTTGAAACAGAAAAAAAAAAAAAAAGGAAACAACCTGCGTCCAATAAGGTAATCAATATACAAACTATGGTCATTCATAACCACAGCTGAAATGAATAACCACAGCTGAAATGAACCTTCTCTAAGGTCCATCATGGGTAGACCTCAAAACAGTATTTTTTGGATAATATAACATGTACACATAAAATAACATATGCTTATGCCCCTCCATCACTGCCCCTGTTCAGTTTCGTATGATTCAGAACTTTATATAAATGGAATTACAGAATATGATCATTTTGGTTTATGGTTTCTTCATCAATATTAAAGGAGTGAAATTCATGCATAGTATTGCACGTAGCTGTAGATCATTTGTTCTTATTGCAGCATTTTGTGGGAGAGAATATACCATAATGTATCTATCTTTTTTGTTACTGAGAATCATTTGGGTTGTTTGGGTATATTATGAATAGCACAACTATTCACAATATATGAATAAATACACACACACACACACACACACACATACACACACACTCACCTTTATGGCAAAATATGCATGCATTTCCTTGTAACTGCTCCATCATAGGGTATAAACATATACACTTTGAGCAGATACTGCCAAATGGTTTTCCCAAGTGACTGTACTAATTTGTACTCCCACCAACAGTGTATGAAAGAACAGCTTCAATCCTCTCTTACCAACTTAGTACTAGTTGTCTTTCATTTTAGCCATTTTTTTGTGTGTGTGTGTGTGTGTGTGTGTGTGTGTGCGCAGTAGTGTCTCAGAAAGGTTTCAATCTCCCTGATATCTATGGAAGTTGATCACCTTTGCATATACTTACTGTTATTTCAATGTGCTCTTTCATTAAGTGCCTGTTAAAATGTCCCCCTCCCCCTTTTTTTGAGTTACCTGTCTTTTTCTTACTGATTTGGAGAATTGTTAAATGTATTGGAGGACTCTTAATATATTCCAGGTATCAGTTTCTCACTGAATACAGATACTACAAATACCTTCTCCCACTCTGTGACCGTTTTCATTATGTTAGTGCTATCTTTTGATAATCCCTTTTTTCCTTTTACATTTAATACTTTGTGTCCTAAAGATCATGAAGGTACTCTCCATTTTTTTTAAAAGCTTTAATATTTTTATTTATAATTAAACCTGAAATACATGTGGAATTGAGTTTGGTGTATATGGTAATAGATGGGTGGAGATAAGTTTTTCCACAAATAGGCAACTAATTGACAAAGCACCATTTACTGAAAACATCATCCTTTCTTTGCTGCACTGGAACATCACCACTTTATTATGCTGGGTGACCATGTGAGATTATTTCTGATTCAAAAACAGTATCAATTAAAAAAAAAAAAAGACAAGATACAAAATGATATGAACCAAATGGCATCTCTAATACGCTATCATAAATAAATATTTAGTGTCATTTTTCTATTTGTATAATATATACATGTAGTAAAGCAAGAAAATATGGACCAGAAGACTATATACCAAATTCACAACTAAGAAGTATGTGTGTTTTTGTTTTTCAGGATTGTTTCTTTTTTTTTTGCGGGGGAGGGGTGGGGCAGGCAGGATTGGGACTGAACCCAGGTGTGCTCTACCATTGAGCTGTATCCCCAACCCTTGTTGTTGTTGTTTTGTTTTGAGACAGGCCCTCACTAAGCTGCTGACGCTGGCCTTGAACCTGCAATCCTCCTGTCTCAGCCTCCTGAGCAACTGGGATTACAGACATGTGCCACTGAGCCTGGCAGAAGTGTGCTCTAAACACTGTATTATATAGCCTATTATTGAAAACACAATCTGCATTTTAAAAAACTGAATACTGAACTATTAATATAAAAATAATTTTATTAAATGGAAAATACGAAACTTTAAAAATAATCACTTTCAGAAAAAATCGTTAAATCAATTTCTGAACCAAAATAATGATAAGTCTCCCTTGCACATGCTAGACAAGTACTCTACCACTCAGCAGTCCATCTCACCAGGTACTCTTTTATCCAACAGAAAGGAAAAACAATATATTTTTCTTCCTTCTTGCTTTCCCCTTCCAATTATCAATACATGGATAATAATCAAAAATAAACAATAATTATAGATAGCATATTTTCAGCACCATTCTATGAGCTTTACATATAACATTTTAGAACAAATGAATGGGGTAGATACTTTTATTATCTCCATTTTAGAGATTTAATACTTTTATTTATAATTAAAACTGAAATACATGTGGAATTGAGTTTGGTATATGGTAAGAGATGAGATACAATATAAGATTGTATGGTTGGAAACATGTTTTAGAATCAAGTAACCCCTGCAATATAAATTTAGAACATCTAAGGAGGACTGTAAATTTTAAGGATTGGATAAATCATGTGTGACCCAATAACTCAGTAATTTTCCCATACCCATGGTATTATTGGCCTTTATTAAGGTCTTCATAAGATTATATTTGGCAAAGCTTTAGTCCAATGGACAAGTAAGCAAAGAAAATTATTATTTATACTCAAGATTTTTTTTAACTTACATACAATTGTTTTGTTATTATTTTTTAAATAATTAATTTCAGAGATATCACCAATCCAGCTATTTTATATAATTATATTAGTATCTCACAGAAAAGGAAATGTAACTCCAATTTAAAGTTAGAAAGAAATTATTCTTATTTTTCCTTCTTTGAAGACTTTACTATTACTATCCTTGCACTTGAGTCCTTTCTAAATGTCTTACCAAAAAAATAAACAAAACTTATTTCTAACATTAGTATGAAAAATAAATGGCAGATTAGGTTGGTCTATTATTAGGCATGCTCAAACTTTATTTGTGAAAGCAGAATTTCCTCTTCGTTTGATTATCTTATATGATGATGGTCCAGACCCTAATTAGTTACTTTGCTAAAACTGAACTAAAAGCTCAACTTCAAATTTAATTATTTGGTTATTTGTGAAGCACCTACTATAAGCATGCCACTCTCTTAAGCTCTAATAAGGATATAATGAGTAAAATAAACAAGATTGGAGATAACATTTTAGCACTCACTTTAAGGAAAAAACTATTCTAAAGCCTCAGCTAACCAGGACTCTCATACATTAAACCACAGAGTGTTTAAAAAAAAAAAAAGTTAGCAAATCAAAAAGACACCTTTAAATTCAAGAATCTAAACATATGTCTGCTAACATCCCACCTAACTGGCTCCTCGAAGAGGATCACACCACAATCCACCATGAGTAAGGACTGATCTCTAGAAACATTTAAGATTTCTCCTTCAACGTGCATTTCTGCCAAGTGGTTCCATTACTAAAGGAATTAAATTTATATTCCTTTCTTAGTACTTCCCACTTATGTTTTAATGACCAGTTAGCTGCCTACCCTCTAATTTGGGAGAGGACAGGGAAGATGATCTGTTTCTTGTCTGTCTCCCTGTATTTGTCAAATGAAAGAATTAATGAGGTCCTATTCCCACAGTCTATAGAAAGTACAAGAGAAAGAGGGGCAAAGAAAGAATGGTAATCAGAGAGCAACCACCTCTCCGTGTCCAGCCAAGAACTGTGGTCCCTCCACTAACATATACGTGTGTGGATAAAAAAATAAAAGGAATATAAGGTCACAGAACCAAGTACCCCTATCTCCAAGAGCTGTGAGTTTTACTCTCTCCCTGTTTGTCTGTCTAGCTCATCTGTACGGCTCATGGATGTGCTAGACATAGAGAATGCAAAGACATGAGCTGTAAAACCTGCCTAATATCTGCAGCCTAGGTTGGAGAAATAAACATGGCACATGCCAGTGCCACAGCAACTATTTCGTCCAGGTCAGTGGGACAGTACTCATAATGGAAATTTATATGTAGACATACTTTCACTACAGTCTATATGGAACATAACCTCAAATTCTTACTTTATTAAAGGATACAAAGAACTTGACCAAATATAATTTCTTGTAATTTTTTTACCACACACACCAAACCATAACTTGTCTTTATAGTTTACTACACTGACCCAGTATCAGTGAATCTGGCAAAGTATCAAAGTAACTAAGTCATTATAAGGTACAAATTTTAATTGTCATCATGTGAGAACTTTTTTAAAAAACTAAGAACGCAGACTGCAAATCAAGCTATAACTTCAGTTATTTAGTGAAGATAACACATTAAACATTTTAATTCCCTGCCTTCAAGAAAACATGAGTAAATAATTGTAATGTGTACAACAGCATAAGTATGCATAAGTATGCATAAGATATAGAGAAATAAATGATTATCTGGAGGAGGAATCAGGGAAGGCCTCCCAGAGGAAGTAGCATCAGAGCAAGTTTGAAGAGTAAAAAGTTTACTGAGAATCTAGAACACCATGTAATTTGGTGGAGAATGCAAAGTAGAGACTACAATCAAAGACACAGGAGACACAAAAAATAAAAAACAAATACTAGGATACAAACTAAACTTCAGATCTGCTGGAGCATAAAAAGCAGAGGAAAGACATTACAGACTTATAGAAAGACTTGAAGCCTTTACGAATGGGTAGAATTTTAATATGGGGAGATGGAGAAACAGTGGTCAGGGAGACAGCATATGAGAAGAAAGAAACAAGCATTCAGGAAAATCAGCAGCTCAGATTTGAGTAAAGTTTAGAAAAAATGTGGAAAAAGGACAGAATTTTTCTTCATCTAATCATTTCCTAGTCCTCTCACTCCTCTGAAACAAACCACACCAAGACTTAATGGACTTTTTTAGGTCAAACTGGTCAACAGTACAGTGGGGTAAAAGCATGCTGGGCCTTGCAACTCATTTCTACCTCTGTGGAAACCAGCCACCATGTATAGAAGCCTGAATTGAACTACTGAATGGAGAGACAGAAGCCCCAAAGAAGAGTAGCAAGGTGCCTCAGCCAAGTCAGGTATATAAAGGAGAACTTGTTTGTTCCAGATTCAACTAAGCCTTAAGCTGAATGTAGCCAACCTGTAGAATCTTAAGAAATAATAAATTGTTTTCAGTCACTAAGTTTTGGGATGATTTGTTATATAGCAATAATAACTAAAGGTGATATTAAACCTAGTGGTTCAAAATTATTTATTTTGAAGCAGATGTCTTTGATTTTCACACTCAAGATTTCCTCCTCTTCTCTACTTGTGCTGCTCCTGTCTTTTCCCCTCAGTCCCAAACCAGACTTGACCTTGGCCAATTTATACTCTGAAACTTCAACCTACCTACTTACATCTTCAATTACTTTTATACTCTCAGATAATGTTCAAAAATTGTACATGACTCTTCTCAGCAAATTATTCTTACTTGGCATTCATTCTTGAATGGCTCAAAGGTACCTCAAAAACTAAACATACAAAACTGAATTCATGACTTTCTCCATCCAAAACAGTCCTCCAATATTCTCTAGGCTCAGTAAGTGGCGTTATTATCCAATTTTGCAGAAGCCATCTCTGTGTTCCTTAAAACACAAGTGCAATATGTCATCAAATTCTTTTGATTTTAACCTCCTAAATGTCTCTTCAAATTCTTGCATCTTTCCATCTTGTCTACTAGCACCAACCTCCTTATTCAAACTAATTGATGAGACTAATGATAACAATGCCTACCTGGTCTTCCAACATTCACTTCTGTCTCACTCTCCTCTACCCGCTACTTCTAAATAAAATCTTCAATGATTTCCCTATTGCTTTTATATTAATAATAATACTATCAGGATGGTCACAAAGTCTTTGTATGGTCAAGTCCAATATTCTTTTCTATTTTGTACTATGATCCCTTTTTTTTTAATTCTCCAAGCCATATTAGCCTTCTTTTAGTTCCTCATTCTCAAAACACTCCCTTCAAAAAACAAGCCTTTGTACATGCTAGCCCCTCTGCATGACCTTCCTTTGTACTATTATGGTAGTAAAACCTACTTTCTTCAGATCGTACATAATCTTCCATGATGTCACTGCAAATAAACATACACACACACACACCTTATACATTAAAAGATGCACAAATAAGTACTTATGGATGAAATGATTTGTTTACAATGTGTATAAAATCCCCAAAATAGTGTGCATAGGTGTGGCAGGCAGATGGAACAAGAGCAGCAAAATATGGATACTGAAACCAGGTAAGGGTTCTTGAGATTAGATTTTATTTTCCCTGCACTTATGTATGTTTGAAAGTTTCCACAATAAACATTTTTTAAAATATGGACAAATATGAGTAATCAACACAATAATTGAAAATGCAAACCAAAATCTCTGGAAAGGAAATGAGAAAAGGGAAGCCTGCTTTTATTACTATCCTTCTTGTAAAACGTATTAGCCAAAAGCTCCTATTAATTAGAATATTTAAGCTTTTTAAATAGAATATAAAAATTTCACCACCATGAGCAAATAATTCAGTTGGAGTAATAACTAAATGACTCCATACCTATGTCAAAACATGCACTGACCAGATATGACAGTCCCAGTTATAAGTACCTTACACTTACTTCCCTATGCCTAAAAACTGGCAAATTTCTATATATCAGTAATTTTTAGACTCATCCTAACTTCAGAAAGAGGGTGGGGAATGAGTGAATAGCATTTTGTAGTATGTAAAAAATTCATAATTATTATTGTGAAGATGAGAGGACATAGGAAAACCTGCCAGAAAGAGATTAACTACTTGTCCAAGTTAATTTGAGTTTTGGAAGAAACACATTCTTTTCCCTTTCCTACACGCCTGTTAAATATATGGATTTCCGTTTAATATTTAGCCTTTGCTTACTAAATACATTTTGTTTGCTTTTATGGTAAACAACCCAAGATTGCAGCTTTCTGGATTCCTATGACAGCTTACTTAATTACCATTTTGTCTATCAGTTTACTCATCTACAAAATATATTAACAGGGTTCTTACATTATATTTATAAAATGTATATGAACAATATAAAACAAAGTTGGTTTAACATTCAAAACTTAAAGTTACTCAATGAATCAATAAGTAAATAAAAAAAAAATTAAAAAAAAAAAAACTTAAAGTTACTTACCATATTAGCAGAATTTAAAAAAGAAAAATCACGATTGCCTCAATATATGTATGAAAAAACTTTAGAAAAAACAATACCCATTCAAGTTTTTTTAAAACAAAACAAAGGGTATTTCCTTACCTAATGAAAATAATTTATGAATACCTATAGTTAACATCACACTTAACTGGTAAAAAGTTAAATGCTTCACTCCCCACCCCATCCCTGAAGATTAGAAACAAGACAGAGATGTCCATTCTCACCATTTCTACTAGTACATTAAGGCAAGAAAAATAATGAAACCACAGGCAAGTATTAGAAATGAGGAAGTAAAACTGTCTATCTTCAGATGTGGTTGTATGTAAAAAATTCCATGGAATCTAGAAAAAGCTACTAGATAAAGTTAATTTAAGAAATTCACAGGGCACCAGGGTCAAAACACACACACACACACACACACACACACACACACGCACTCAAACTCTCATCTGTGCATAATAATCAGAAATTGAAGATAAGAAGTCCAACTTACAACATATATACAAAACCTACATACTGAAAACTACAAATATTGCTGAGAAAATTAAAGACACAGAAAATCTGAGAGAGATGCAATGCCTATCAATCAAAATAATATATAGCATGAATAACAGAAAACACCAGGGAGGAGATAAAAAAATTTTTAAAGGTAAATGAGAATGACGATACAACATATCAAAATCTCTGGGATACGAAAGCAGTACTGAGAGGAAAATTCATTGTATGGAGAACATTCAAGAAAAGAATAAAAAGTCAACAACTAAATGACCTAATATTACATCTCAAAGCCCTAGAAAAAGAACAGAACAACACCAAAAGTAGAAGACAGGAAATAATTAAATCAGAGCTGAAATCAATGAAATTGAAACAAAAGAAACTATTCAAAAAATTGACAAAACAAAGTTGGTTCGTTGAAAAAGTAAACAAAATAGATAAACCCTTAGCCACACTAACAAAGTGAAGGAGAAAACTCAAATTACTAAAATTTGTGATGAAAAAGGAAATATGACAGACACCACTGAAATACATAACATAATTAGAAACTACTTTGAAAATCTATACTCCAACAAAATAGAAAATCCCGAAGACACTGACAAATTTCTAGAGACATATGATTCTCTCAAACTGAATCAGGAGAGCATACAGAATTTAAACAGATCAATTTCAAAGCAATGAAATAAAAGAAGCCATCAAAAGACTACCAACCAAGAAAAGCCTAGGACCAGATAGATTCTCAGCTGAGTTCTACAAGACCTTCAAAGAAGAACTTATACCAACACTGCTCAAAGTATTCCATGAAATAGAAAAGGAGAGAACCCTTCCAAAATCATTCTATGAAGCTAGTATCACTCTGATATAAAAACCAGACAAAGACACATCAAGGAAAGAAAACTTTAGACCAATATCTCTGATGAACACAGACACGAAAATCCTTACCAAAATTCTGGTAAATCACATACAAAAACATATTAAGAAGACAGTGCATCACAATCAAGTGGAATTCATCCTGGGGATGCAAGGCTGGTTCAACATCCAGAAATCAATAAATGGAATTCATCACATCAATAGATTTAAGGTTAAGAATCATATGATTATTTCAGTAGATGCAGAGAAAGCATTTGACAAAATACAACACCCCTTCATGCTCAAAACACTAGAAAAAAAAGGGATAGGAGGAACATACCTCAACATTGTAAAGGCTGTTTATGCTAAGCCCACAGCCAACATCATTCTTAATGGAGAAAAACTGAAAGCATTCCCTCTAAAAACTGGAACAAGACAGGAATGCCCTCTTTCCCCACTTCTATTCACCATCCTGCTTGAAATACTAGCCAGAGCAATTAGACAGACCAAAGAAATTAAAGGGATACGAATAGGAAAAGAAGATGACATCATTCTATATTTAGAGGATCCAAAAAACTCCACCAGAAAACTTATAGACCTAATAAATGAATTCAGCAAAATAGCAGGATATAACAGGATATAATCCTAACATAGCAGGATATAGACACATAATCTAATGCATTTCTATTCATAAGCGATGAATCCTTTGAAAGAGAAATTAGGAAAACCACCCGGTTCACAATAGCCTCAAAAAAATAGAATAAAATACTTGGGAATCAATCTAACAAAAGAGGTGAAAGACCTTTACAAGGAAAACTACAGAACAATAAAGAAAGAAATTGAGGAAGATCTTCAAAGACGGAAAGATCTCCCATGTTCTTGGATAGGCAGAATTTGTATAATCAAAAAGGCCATATTTCCAAAGGTGCCATTCAATTTAATGCAATTCCAATTAAAACCCCAGAGAAAGCAATCATGAAATTCATCTGGAAGAACAAAAGACCCAGAATAGCTAAAACAATCCTGGGCAGGAAAAGTGATACAGGAGGTATCACAATACCAGACCTTAAACTCTACTATAGAGCAATAGGAACAAAAATGACATGGTATTGGCACCAAAATAGACAGGTAGACCAATGGTACAGAAAAGAAGACACAGAGACAAACCCACATAAGTGCAGTTATCTCATACTAGACAAAGGTGCCAAAAACATGCAATGGAGAAAAGATAGCCTCTTCAACAAATGGTGATGGTAAAACTGGAAATCCATATGTAGTAAAATGAAATTAAACCTCTCTCAACCTGTACAAAACTCAACTCAAAATGGATCAAGGATCTAGGAATTAGACCTGAGACCCTGCATCAAATAGAAGAAAAAGTAGGCCCAAATCTTCATCATGTTGGCTTTGGACCAAACTTCCTTAACAAGACCCCCAAGTACAAGAAATAAAATCAATAAACGGTATGGATTCAAACTAAAAAGCTTTTTCTCAACAAAAGATACAATCAATAATGTGAAAAGAAAGCCTACAGAGTGGGAGAATATCTTTTCCACACACACTTCAAACAGAGCACTAATCTCCAAAATTTATAAAGAACTTAAAAAACTTTACACCAAACATACAAAGAACCCAATCATTAAATGAGCTAAGGAATTGGGCAAACACTTCACAGAAGACATGCAGGTGATCAACAAATATATGAAAAAGTGCTCATCATCTCTAGTAATTAGAGAAATGCAAATTAAAACCACCCTAAGATTTCATCATACTTCAATTAGAATGACTACTACCAAGAACACAAGCAATAATAGATGTTGGCGTGGATGTGGGGGAAAAGGCACACTCATACATTGCTGGTGGAGTTGCAATTGGTCTAGCCACTCTGGAAAGCAGTATGGAGATTCCTCAGAAAACCTGGAATGGACCTGCCATTTAGCCCAGCTATCCCACTCCTCGGTTTACACCAAAAGGACTTAAAATCAGCATACTACAGTGACACAACCACATCTATGTTCATAGCTGCTCAATTCACAATAGCTAGATTGTGGAACCAACCTAGATGCCCTTCAATAGATGAATGGATAAAGAAACTGTAGCATATACACAATGGAATATTACTCAGCCCTAAAGAAGAATAAAATTATGGCATTTTCTGGATGGAGCTGGAGAATATCATGCTAAGTAAAATAAACCAAGCCCAAAAAACCAAAGACCAAATGTTTTCTCTGATAAGTGAATGATGATAAATAACAAGGGAAGGGTAGCAGGAGGAGGAGGGACACAAGAGAAGAATGGAGGAACTTTGGATGGTATAGAGGAAAATAATTACTTCAGTGATACTCCTTGAGTATTTATGGTCTCATTTAATCATAAGTCATGTTATTATTATTATCCCTATCTTAAAAATGAAGACACTAAGGGTTGGTGATATGGCTCTGTTGGCAGAGTGCTTGCAAGCACAAAGCCCTGGGTTCAATCCCCAGCACCGCAAAAAAAAAAAAAAAAAAAAAAAAGAAGACACTAAAACTTAGAACAAAAGAGAATAAGGTTTCCATCAAGTTGCAAAGTCAGGAATTGAAACTTGGTTTTTCAACACGAATACTTTTTTTAGCCAGTACATTTTACATACTTACCTTAGATTTAAATTGGATATAAGCACAAACTCATGACCTATTTTCTCTTTTAGAGGAAAAAAAAATGTGTAAATATGTATCTATCTTAGCTACATCCAATGAAAAAGCCTGGAAACAATGACCAACTCAACCAATTGATCAAATTGCAACCTGAAGCCTGGAACCTGAGCTGATTCAGATCTGGGACAAAAATATATGAGATAAGCTTAGAACAAGCTGTCACAATAGAAAGCAAAACAGCTTTCAAGTTTTTTCTTGTTTTTTGTTTCTTTCTTTCTTTTTTTTTTTTTTTTGGTACTGGGGATTGAACTCAGAGGCACTCAACCACTGAGCCACATCCCCAGCCCTATTTTGTATTTTATTTAGAGACAGGGTCTCACCGAGTTGCTTAAGGCCTCGCTAAATTGCTGAGGCTGGCTTTGAACTCTCGATTCTCCTACCTCAAACTCCCAAGAGCTGGGATTACAGGCATGTGCCACCAAGCCTGGCAGCTTTCAAGTTTTTGAAGTTTAATTTCTTTGTCATTATTCCTTTAATTTCAAAAACTGATAGCTGCCCCTCCAAATCTAATCTCTCCTCCTTCTTACCAAAACTCCCAAATTTTAGTTTGGCTCGTAGTGACCCACACAGAGAGATTAGTTTCCACTCTACCTTGCAGTTAAGTGTGGCCAAATTTCAGTTGATAGACTCTAACAGGAACTGTCATGTATAAGTTTAGGTCAGGTTCATATTAGGAAGCTGCCTGTCCTCGATAGTCTTCACTCCTTTCCACAAGCTGAAGTTCAGTTGCAGAATGTGCTATAAAACCAACATCAACCATTCAAAGAAAAGCAAATACTGATGAAAAATAAAGTAACTGGAACCCCAAACGATAGCTTGGAGCAGAACCAACCTACTTTCCCTACTATAACCAGTTCTCTTTGAAGTGAAAAGAAAATCTTTTCATCTTTTTAAGCCACTAATATTTTTGTCCCAATTACAGTAACTGCACCAATATTCTAAAAAAATCTACCTTGCCAGAAGCTTTCCAAACAAAATCCTTGCAAGATTCAAACAGATGCTTGTCAATTTGTTTTTCTTTGCTACAGAAAATATGCATTCAAAGAGGCACTGTGTTGTTAAGGGCAGGACTGCACACACATTCTAATCAAACTAATACTAAATGCTTTTGTGATTTCATAAGTAGAAAGCTGGCATCTCTAGTCTCTAGGCCCACTCTAGTCCCAATTACTCAGACTTACTTGGATAATGGAGATGGGGGAAAAAAAACTTCAAAGAAAGTTTTGGTGTTTTTGGTGAAACAGTATTTTCTTAAATCTTAGTACAAATCAAATAAAATACAGCCTCAGATCCTACTCACAATATAACAAATAAAAAGAAGTATAAGTAGTTAGGCCCTTAGAAATTCATTTTGGTTTCCTCCTTCAGAAAGACACAGGAATGATTCTAAGATTCAAGGAGTCCCTCAACTTCCTTTCTCTATTTAACCTTTTGACAATTCCAATCTCCTGCATTTTCTCTAATAATTTCCAAGAAGAGCAATTCAAAATTCAAGTATATCCAACCTGAAATAGATCTGGTCAAGGACAGGTACATGAAAGATATTTGCCTATTCTAGAATTTGCTGCACTTTGTTACAAGTACTTCACACAATGTCAAATATGTCTTATTTTAACAGATGGGCTGGGATAGAGAGCACTTGCCTAGCCTGCACAGTGCCCTGGATTCAATTCCTAGCAAGAAAAATAGATGTATTAAATGCAATAGAATTGTTCAAGTGGTTAATTTGTTATGTCAATTTCACTCCACTTAAAAAATACACAAACCTTAAAAAAGGTTAACTAAAACTCCCAGAAAAAACAAAGACAGGACGAGGAAAAAAAGATTAAAAAATAATAAGAATAAGGGATCAATTGGGAAGTCTGATATCCAGAAGAAAAGGACACAGGAGAGAGGAAAATTGTGAAACAAGGTATTTCCGGAACTTAAACACATGTTTCCTAATTGAAGGGCTTTCCAGAAGCCAACACAGCAAATGAAGACATACCAAAGACCGTCTTCTTTTTATCGTTGGTAAGAAAAAAAAAAAAAAATTCTAAAAACTTCCAAGACAACAACAACAACAAAAAAAACCTACAGACCACCAACAATAGAAAAAAATATTTTATTTTCCAACTTTATTTCATTTTGTTTTACTTATGTTTTGCAGGGCTGGTATCAAAGTCAGGGCTTTATACATTCTGACAAACATTCTATCACTGAGCTATACTCTACAACTCCCCCAACCCCCAGTCCTTACACTGGATTTTTAAATACCAACACAGGAAGTTATAAGTCACGTGAACAATGTGTGTCTTCCAAACTCCTGAATGAAAACCATTCCCAAATTAGGAATCCTAACTAACACTAACAAGTTATCAGCCAACCATAAGGTTACAACTGATACTAGTAACCCAAGATCTTACCTCCCATGAACTCTCTCAGGAAGCTACTAGAGAACAAATGAAAATATACCATCAAAAGGAAGGGGAAAAAATCAAGAAAGATGATAACATAATGTCTAGAATCACAGAAGACAGAATAGAGATATAAGAGGAATTCCCATGATGATTTGAAGAAAATTCCTAGAAAACTACTCATCACACATCTAGAGAACAACCCTACAGACTATAGGAGGTAGCTAGAGGAATCCACAAGAGATGATATCCAAGAAAAAAGAAAAGATGATGAAACTGATAAATTACCTTGTAAGTCTGTCTGACCCTACAGGGAGGCGTTTTATTATTCTAGGGAAAAGTATGGGTATGAGTACTTATTTTTCTTAGGAGAAATAAAAATAAGATGAAATGAGTAACTTCATTGAGAATATGGCTCCCAAAAAGTATAAGACATCTAGTTTTTCATATCATGCAGTAGAAAGAGAATGTAAGGGTTATAAGCATGATTTCTGGAAACAGGAACTTGAACACCTAAAACCATTAAAAGGAGAAACTATGAGTGGTGAGGAATAGGTAAGTATTTCTCGTGTAAGTAGGGTGTGACCATGTCAAGCATACATTCTACTACTGAGTTACTTACCCAGACCCTAAATATAATCTTAAAACTGTCCCTTTCTCTTTCAAAAATGTCAATTTTAGAAGATCAAATTATATGACCATTCTATCTTCTTATGAGCCTAATAGTGCATTTAACCTTTAAAATAATTTGCACAAGCCTGGTGTGGTATTGCATGCCTGTAATCCCAGCAGCTCGGGAAGCTGAGGCAGAAGGATTGAGAGTTCCAAGCCAACGTCAGCAAAATCAAGGCACTAAGCAACTCAGCGAGACCCTGTCTCTAAATAAAATACAAAATAGGGCTGGGGATGTGACTCAGTGGTCAAGTGCCACTGAGTTCAATCCTGGATACCAAAAAAGAAAAAGAAAATTTCACTACACAAATTACTTTGACTAACAAATTGTAATTTAAAAAAGGAAATGTACTAAAAATATATTAGGAAAGTAAAAGCAACAGGATTAAGTGACCGATGAGGTTGACTCAGAAGTCAAGAATGATGGCTATGGCAACTAATAAACATTATTTTCAGGAAGTAGGCAGGAAAGATTACAAATTCAGCTTTGGACAATGTCAAGTTTGAGGTACCTCTAAACATCCAAGTTGAAGAAACCAGTACGTAGTTGGCTGTATGTGACTAAAATGAAGGAAAAAGTTAAAGGTTTGTTAGTTATCAGTCCATGGGTTATAAATAAAGACTTGAGTGAATGACGGTACTCAAGTTATAATAGATTGTAGCCAACAGCAAAAGCCTGAAAAACATTAAACTTATTTTATATATTTTTTTAAAACTTTACTTTTCTTCATATTCAAATGTATATAAATTTGATGGCTACAAACTACCACTTAGACAATTCACTTACACATACCACTTAGACAATCCAAAAGATGTCATTCATTCACTTTCCATTCCACAAGTATTTATAAAAGGCCTATCTATACCCAGAAATTCAAAGAGGCATAGGAAGTAGATATTGCTCTCCAGAGCTCAAAGTCTAGTAGCAGTAAGGTAAGCAAACAGGTAACATAATTGCAATAAGAACAGCAGTAACAAAGAACTATACCCTAGAAGTACAAAGGAATCAGTAGAACCAAGTGTCTAAAAGCTTCACAGAAAGTTATCACTGGACCACTATCTCAATAAATAAATGAGTAGGTATAAGAGATAGAAAGGAGAGGAGAAATAGAAAGCATCCCAGAACTAAGGAACAGGCATGGAAAATAAGATATCCTCAAAGAACAATGGAGAGTTCATTGTTGGTAAAGTACTTAGAAGCAATATAAAGTTAATAAACCACAAAAAAATGAAATTAAATCATAAGGCATTTTATGCTCCATCAGGGAGAACAGATATCCCAAAGTTAGAAAAAAAGAAGAGGGAGAATGCCTAAATAGCATCAAAATCCAATCAGAAAGATTAAGGGTTAGTAAAACAAACTTTATGAATCTGTTTGATACTGATTGGTGAATGAAGCCATGAAAATGTGTGAAATTGCCCAAGAGTGTATCAGTAAAAAGGTGCAAAAAATCTAAGATTAAAGCAGTAACCTTCAGGGACAGCCGAACTAAGGTCACCAATGGGCACTAAACCAGAACTGAAAGCCACAGGAAAGCTAGAAGAGTGAAACACAGAAATCAAGAGACCATTAACAAAAAGTGTTCAATAGTGCTAACAAAACATCATGAAAGACAAATTAAAAAGCAAATTTGATTTAAAACATTAAGAAGTTATTACTGAGTTTATTAAGAAAGGTACAATGAGAAGCTAGATTGTAAAAGTAAGGAATAAAAAAGAGGTAGGGAAGTCAAGATGTTACCAAAAATAATTTCTAAATTTACTGCAAAAGAAAATAAGGGAAATAGTCACTAGAGAGGGAAGGAGGGCATGTGAGAGTAGATGAGTTTTTCCACTTGTTTCATTTCATTTCTTTAGAGTGGCTAACTCAGGAAGGCAGTTACACAGCCATCACCATTGTCTATCCAGAACATTCTCAGTACCTGAAAAGGAAACCTCAAATGCACAAGCAGCCTCTCTTTACCCTAAGCCACAGGCAACCATTTATTTTTATTACTTTGGATTTCCCTTTCTGGACAATTCACATAAATGGAATCCTTCAAAAAGTGGTCTTTTATGTCCAGTTTATTTCACTTAGCATGTTTTCAATATTTATCCATGCTATGGAAAGTTTCAGAATTGTATTCCTTTTTAAAGGCTGAATAATAGTCGACTGAATAGATAATGTCACATTTTATTTATCCACTCAAGAGCTGATAGACCCTTGGGTTGTGTCTACCTTTTAACAATGATCAATAATACTATTACATTCATTTATAGGTTTGTGTGTAAAGATAGGCTTTTGGTTTTATTTTGTTTTTCAGGTATATCCCAAGGGACAGAGCTACTGGGTCACAGAATGATGTCTACCTTTGAGAAACTGCTAAATTATTTTCTAACAGTTTCATCATACATTCTTATCAGTTAATATGTGAGGGTTCTAGTTTCTCTACATTTCTATCAGCGTATGTCTACCTTTTTAATTATAGCTATTATAGCAGGTGTGATATGGTATCTAAATATAACTGATTTGTATTTCCCTCATGACTAATGATGATGAACATCTCTTATTTGCTTATGGAATATTCGTATATCTTCTTGGAAAGTATATTTTAATTTTCGTTACAAGTTCTTCACACATTCTGGATAGGAGGTCTTTATCAGATAAATAACCTGCAAATATTTTTTCCCATTTCATTACTATCTTTCACTTTCTTAATTATATCCTTTGAAGCACAAAGGTTCTCAATTTTGATAAAGTCCATTTTACCTACTTTTTCTTTGGCTGTTTCTGATGTAATGTCTAAAAAATTGTCTAATTCTAGGTCATGTTATGTAGATTCTTAGTTCTTACATATTTCAATTTTTTTCTTTTTGTCTATGGTATCAGGTAAGGGACTCAACTTCATTCTCTTCCATGTTAATAATCAGCTGTTCTCTCAAATGTGGAAGCTAGAGAGGAAAGAGAAAAAGAAAGGTGGTCGGGGACCAGAGATCTCATGAAAATTTAAGGAAGTCAGTAGAACAGGGAAAAGGCACCAGCAGGTGGGAAGAGGGGAGGGAGGGAGGAAGTGCTGGGGCCACCATATCCAAGGCCTTGGGGTTCCATCACCAGTACTGGGCAGGAGGGGTAGAATTGGCCAAATAATATTGTTGTATTATTGTGCATGTGCAAATATGTAACAACAAATCCTATTAATGTGCAACTATAATGCACCAATAAAATAATGTGGGAAATAATAATAATAATAATAATAATAATAATAATAATAATAATCAGTTGTCCCAGTACCATTTGCTGAGGTTCTTTTCTCATTAAACTCTCTTGGCCCTGTTGCTTATTAAAACAACAACAACAACAACAACAAAAAAACCCACTGAACTACTAATTCTATTCCACTGACCTATTCTTATGTAGCACAGTACTACTTTTTGTTCAGATTCCACACTAAATAAAGCTTAAAGAGGAATACGGCTTAAAGACACAGAAAAAAAACCCATAGTCAAATCCCAATTTCACCTTACTTTGGTAATCAGCATTACTAAGACCCATTTTCCTCACAGTGAATTAAGTGAGATGTGAAATTACCTTATAAACAATGAAAAGTCACACAATTAAGTTTATACATGTTTTCTTAATGAGTTAACTCAACCTCATATATTGGGTTTGGCAGCCAGGAATAAAAGAAAATATGAATATTATTAAATTTCTAATCCTTTAACGTAGTATCAAAATTTTAACATTTAAAATACTATTATCAGGCAGGGGCTATAGCTCAGTGGCAGAGTGCTTGCCTTGCACATGGGAGGCACTGGGTTCAATCCTCAGCACCACATAAAAATAAAATAAAAAATAAAGGTATGCTGTCTATCTACAACTACAAAAAAATTTTCAAAAATACTATTATCTAATGTACTGAAAATTTTCTTTTCATATCGTACTTAATAAGGAAAGGAAAATTGAGAAATTATTAAAATCAAAGTATGTTCTACAAAATTTACCAAGAACCTGGTTAATCAGTAGTTCCTACATGGTTCCTACTCTACGATTACAAGGTATTTGTAAAAAGTAAAAAAAATAAAATAAAATAAAAAATAACAACTTTTTTTAGTTGTAGTAGTTGAAATACTTGCTCAGAAGTAACAATCTCATAACAATATGAAAATCTTCCCCCCAGTACTGAGCATTGAACAAGGTCCTGCATATGGTGGAAACGCACTCTATCACTATGCTACATTCCTAACCCAATTCTTTTTCATCTTTACAAATCTACTAGACAAAAAGCAAAATCTTGTTTTCAGGTTTTTGGGTGTTTTAACTTCTGGAGAGCCTGCATTTTTAACAACGTTTTTTTTTTTTTTTTTTTTTTTTTTTTTTTGGTGAACTTTCTTTCCATGTCCTCTACATAAAACATTGAATTCTAACATTTTTCTTATTGAGCTTTAAAAGCACAGTCTATATGTTTAACGCATATAATATATATATGCCCATTCTATATATAGAATTATGTATGTCCTAACTAGTTCTCTCCCAGCTTGTCTTAAAATTTTCTATGCAGTAAGAATTATTTTTAGGTAGTTAAATGTATAGAGGCTTAGGCGTGTAGGCATGTAGGTGTGTAGGTGTGTGTGTGTGTGTGTGTGTGTGTTTGAGAAAATATATATATATATTTTTTCACACGTGGGAACTGAACCCACGAAATCCAGAGCCTTGTGCACACTAGGTAAGCATTCCATCACTGAGCTACATCCCCAGTTCTTTTAAAAAAAATATTTAAATCTGAGACAGGGTCTAGTTGTTAGCCTTTGTAATTGTCTTGCCTCAGCCTCCTGAGTAGCTGGGATTATAGGCATGAGCCACCAAATGGAAGTATTTTTGTAAACAGTTTCACTCAAATTGTAATGGTGAATTCTAATCTTTAATAACTTTACTGAAGTTAAATTACCATAAATTTCATCCATTTTAAGAGTTCAATTCAATGATTTTTAGTATATTCAGAGTTGTATAACCATCATTGCTATATAGTTTTAGAACATTTCCAATATCCTAAAAAAGATCCCTGTGACCACATGCAGACAGTCCCCACTCTATCTCTAAGCCACCTATAATCTACTTATGGACATTTCCATTTTTAAATGGAATAATACTATATGTGGATTTTTATATGTAGTATGTTTCCAAGATCCATTCTTCTTGTAGCATGTCAGCATTTCATTCCTTTTCCATTGCTAAATAGTATTCCAAGTTTCCCTATTTTATGCCTGGTATAAATCAACCCATAAACGACCGTGACCTCTTTTATGAGGAAGTAAAATTAGATGAAACACCAAAGGGTAGGGGAACCACCCTACTCCTTTTATATTCCACACTATCATCACTGTTTCTAAAAAGCAAATCTAATCACTTTATTCTTATACTAGAATTTTGTCAACGATTTCTACCACCCTATGCAGTAGAATTCAAGTTCATCAGGCAGAACATACAGAGGAAGGGTCATGCCAATCTGTCCAGTCTCATTGCTGTTGCTTTCTTGAACATTTTGCCAACTATCAATACTGAGGTACACATTGTTCCCCCGACCAAGATCTCTTCCAGCACTTCATGTCTCTACAACCATCTACCTTAAAAACTTAATCTTTCAAAGCCCAACTTGAGACATTTCTCAGAACCAGTTCCTGTCTCACTTTCTCAACTGTACCATCTCATAAGCTTGTTCTTAATCATTTTACTTCTTACAAAACGCCATAACTTTACCTATCTCTCTTTCCAAATTCATGACCCTGTACCTAACCTTACATCTGAACTTCACTGCTATTCAAAAAATGTTTATTAAATTGAATATATTCTAACTACTAGTGTTATTCTACCCACTTCATGAAGGAAGACCAACTGCATGATAAATCTACTCTAAAATTAATGTGGAAAAGACCTAACAGAAGTAGTACAAAACAACTCCAAAGACCATATAAGCTGAAAAGCCTAAATGTTAACTAAGACTCTTTAAAGAAAAAGTTTGCCAGCCCCTGGTATATACAATGATCTATGTTACACAGGAAGAAAAATTCAGAACTTCCTTTGTATACATTTTTTCATTTCATCTTTTTTAACTTTTATTTTTATATTTTCTAACATATTAACCACTAGCGCAGCAGTAAAATAATTTCTAAACTTAAAAATGTACATATACAGGGGATGGTACAGGCCCCATTTTATTTTATACTAATATAGTTGATTAAAAAAAAGGCTAGTAAGTCTCAGGACAAGTTTTAAGTTTATTTAAATTTAACAAATTTATCAATATGAGCAACTCAGTTCTGTAAGTGCTTTAAATCACAAGGAAAAGACCTAAAATACAACTTTTTTTAACTGAAATGCTCAAAATATCAAGAATATTTTTAAGGTGCTAAAAATATTATTTAACTGCAGCACGTCATACTAATAGTCTTCAAGTTGAATGCAATCAACTATGAACTACACAAATCAAAAATGCTTCAAAGACAGCTGTTATTTTAAGTTTATTATGACAGAAAAGTCAAATGCAAACTTGTCCTTCCAACCCCTGAAGTTCAATTGATAAATAACTGGTATATGACAAATATAAAACTAAGAGAATACCTAATTACCTATTTTTTAATCTATTTGTAATGAACAACAATGCAATTTTGTAACCCAAAGTGTTCCTTAGCTACAATAGCAAGCCTGCATCTGTGTAAGACAACAAATACTAACCTAAGGCTCTAAAGAGCCTGGTAAAGAGCTTAGAAAGGTAGTTTCTAATAACTCAGAAGTTGGGGTCTGACCATCATCATCAACAAATTTATAAGCTTAGTTAATTTACCAACAGAACCTGGAGTTATCAGGTTAGGGTTGTCATTCTGTGTTGAATCAGATTCTCCAACAAATACAGCCCCCAGAGAGAACTACACTCTACTCTGCTCACCTTTAAGGCTTTCTCTGAGGCCTTCCGAGATGACTAGCATCAGACTTTTGAGGAAGGCTAGCCATTAGACAAGGCTTTTCCCCACGATCTGACTGCTTGAAGTGACATCCAGGATCAGGTCGATCCTGTATCCAGGAATCATGACCCTCCCTGAGGCACCAGTCATCATGAGACAGTCAGTGCACTTTAGCACTTCTTGATAACCACTGGGCTGCTCCTTTAGCTGAAAGGAAAAAAAACATCAAAACCACAACAAACAAAACAAAGGGGGAAAAATCAGTAATTCAATCTGAAAAGACAGAGCGTGGGGAAAAATATACCAAAACAGCCTTGTCTAAATCAAAACAGCCTTGCCTTGATGTAAAGACCATAGTTTCAATATTTTTCCAGTTGCTGCAAAGTTTATTCCTAATATGCAAATCTAAAAAACATAAAATCTACTGTATTACATCTGGAAAGAACTGAAAGTGGAAGTTAAATAAAATAACCTTGGAAATACGGCTAAATAAGTATGACCAGGTATTTATAAACAACTAGCAGCCTAAAGCTTACAAGTGTGCCCCAATAGAAGACTAAAAACCTAACATTTTCATTCTCTAAAATTGTAATCTGTTTCAGAGACATAAAATATCCGAACAACTGAGTTTAAGAGAAAACTATCAATATAGTTAAAGCCAATCTACTAGTATTTATAAATAATTAGGTTAACATCCTCTTTAACTGATTTCATACTAATACAAGGTGTCCTCCCCCACACACAAAAGCAATGTTCTTGTTCTAACATTGTTTAATTTTCATGTTAATGCCTGCTTGAAACACTATCTTACATGTTCACATTATTTCCTGAAATAAAGAATAAAAACAAAAAAATTTAAAAACCAGATGAACAAATACTAGGATGATCTAAGGCTTATTTATTTACTTTGCAAAGATAAAATGTTAAAAGTAAAAAAAAGTCTTCAAGGTTATTATTTTAAAGGTTGGCTCATAATTCCTTTAAAACGTCCTTATTCCAAAGGCTATATTTTGTCTATCAATTATTTACTTTCCTTTCTCCTACTTTATTCAACATCCCCCATATCTCCCTTAATACTATCAACATCCAAGTAGATATTCAAGTTGGAAACCTGGAAATAAGAGACCAGTTTTGTTGTAACTTGTTTGAGAATATGATTAAAAGCTATGGACCTATTTACCCAGGAAAATGTGCATGTACATGGACAATATTTAAATATGATTTCAAGAAATTTACAGAGCACTCTGAAGTCCATGTTCAGAACCCTGTTCAGAACCCCTGTGAAACACATCACTTTCTCCCTACCCTTCACATCATCTTTGAAAACCTGCCTTGTATACCTCCTAATCTCTCAAATTTCTGCCTTCCTGTCCAGCACTGGCCTAGTTTGGGCACTCTCTCTATTTTTTGTGGGTTTGTTACCATTAGTTTGCAATTTTTTCTCATTTTACCATCCTTCAATCCATCTTCACCTGGTTGGCAGAGCAACCTTACTAAAATGCAAATCTGATAATGTTGACTCACCTTAAAATCTTCAATAACCTCCTCTGCAGATGTTAACAGAATGAAGTCCTATCACATTTCAAGCATTCACTCCTCTTACCTCTCGTCTCCACACTTCAGTTATACAGCCTGCATTCTCCCACTACACTTTCTCATGTCTTCATACTTTGGCACAGTGTTCCCTCTTTCTGAAATGCCATGACTCAATTCCTTACTCTTCCCTTAAAAATTAACTTCTTTCTTTATGCTCTCTTAGAACCTTCAGTTTATTTCTGACATTGAAGCCAGAATTGGACAGGCAGTTGTTAGTGTAGAAATAGGGAATCTGGTCAAATTGAGGAATGGAGACCATCAGAGTCTGGGAAGTTGGAGATGCCCCTGGAGTAATGTCAGTGCCTCCACAGCCCTTTTGATCACCAAGGTTACCTGCTTAACTGCCCCTCCCCAAAAGCTGCAGGCAGGGAGTTGCTAATTAATGCCTCCTGGGCCCCCACCTGAATCTCCAGGTGGCTCTTCCCCCTGCCATTCGCATCTCACCTTTTTGCTGTGTCACCACCGCCATGTGGGCAGGAAGGAGAGATAAGGGTCAGAGGAAGGGGCAGAACAAAAGAAGACCCTAACCTATAAAAGATGTAGGGTGCTCTCACTTCTGGGGGATTCCAGAACATCAGCCCTGGCCCCCCTTCTCCCGGGTATTTGTATTACTACTTTTAAATAAAGCCTGCTTAATATGCTTGCCTTGGCTTGCTTCTCTGGGGTTATACTTCAACACTGGAGGAAGCAGAACTTGTCACCAGTATGCGGCGGTATCCCCATGAGATTTCTCAATGTACTACAAATGCTTATTTTTTTCTTGTCTTCAAATATAATGCTTTCTAGGGACAAAACCTTGCTTAATTCCATCTGTATGTCCTCAGTACCTAGAATATAAATATAGAACTAAATGTATATGTATAGCACTGCCACTATTCTTGTTCACAGCCAAAGTTAATATATCATAAGTAAAATTGTTGCTGAATCAGTAAAAATATATTTTAACAACTCTCAATCTGAAGAATTCAGTCTGGAAGGGTATTTTACTGCAACTTTCTAGATAATTGTTAACTGCCATCAACTAAAGTATGCCCTCATCAGGGCCAAGAATATATATTTTTTAAATCATGTGAATTGCATGGACATGCAAACCAGAATTATAGTTTAGTAAGGATAGCAGAATAACAACATAATCTATTGGATAAAACTCGTAAGCCAGGAAAAACAAATACATACAAATACATACATATTCACATATAATATGAATTAATTATTCCCCCCCTTCTTAGCTGCTCTCTTCCTCTACCCTATCTCATACCTGGGGTTTAAAAGTCCTCAAAACAGTATACTATAAGCAGCACCTTCGGACTGACTTAAGTCAGCATGAAAGTTAAATATTATAACTATCCAGTAATCTATTCAAAACCATATCAAACAGATTAAAAATATCCACTTAAGGACAATTCTACAACCCTTGGAAAACTATTCCCAAATTTAACAATTCTAAAGGTCAAGAATTTTTATTTTATTTTATTTACTTTATTTTATTTGGTAGTGGAAATTGAACCCAGGAGTGCTCTACCACTGAGTTAAATCCCCAGCTCTTTTTATTTTAAGACAGGGATTCACTAAGCTGCCCAGACTGGCCTTGACCTTGCAATCCTCCTACTTTGGAGCACCACCATGCCCGACTAATTATTTGTATCTTAAAATAGTTTCATGCTGGCTTTGTAAATCAAAGCTATTTCTATACTGTTTTGCTAAAAGTTGTACATTCTCACATCTTTGTGTATTTAAAAAGATAATTGTGATTATATTGTGTTCTAAAGTTTCCAAATTTGATTGTAGATCAGAATAAACTGGGATGACTTACAAAATACAAATTCCCAGGTTCCTACCTGATCAACTGAAGATTTCCAGAATTAGAGCTGAGGCATGTATTCTCTATAAAGTACAGTAGGTGATTTGATACAGCCATTTGAAAGCTAGCATTCTAAATTTCATAGTAGTTTATATATGGAAGAGCTAAAATCAGACAGTAATAGAAATGTCTCTAAATGAAACTTTCCTTGTATGTGTGGAGTACCTTATTGCTTATTGGTTCTGACAGGCATAATAAATTCATGGTGAAAAAGCTTAACCCTCTGAATAAAATCTATTTTGATTCACCTTACCACAGAATTCTAGATTAACAGTTACTGTAGCCATACAGTTTCATTATATCTGCCAGCATTTCTTTTTATTACTCCATTGTGTTTGTCTAGAAGTATTTCTTAAGAGTTATTCTTACCATTTGACCTTTAAACAAAGTATTCAAGAGTATTTCTGCAAGTGTTAACTGCTAAAAATTCACTATATTGAATTGAAAATATTTCAACTTCTTATACATTTTATTTCATTCACATGCTTTAAATAAACTAAAAATTGCTGATATAGTTTCAATAACCAAACAGCAGTTATAAACCTAGGAGCTGAGAGAATAGGGCCAAATATATGGATAGAGAAAGAAAAGGTAAATGATCTGTATCCAACAAATTCTTACTAAAATGTTAGGAGGTCAAATTGATAAAGACTAATGTATGTTGGAAAGTATAAAATTCAAAAACACACTTAATCAGAATGTTTGATACATTTGATCACACTACTGTGGCATCCTCAATATTCATGACAGGTCTTTTTAAAAAAGAGAAAATTTCCCAAAATTCTAAGTGTCCTGGGGGAAAAAACTCCACTTCATATGTGTTTAAAGTCTTTACTTACATAATTAAAAGAGTTTTGACAGACTTTGATACATATTTTAACAGTATCACTGAATAAAAAAATTATGGGGGGAGGGAACTGGTTTCTGAATCATTTCAGACACTACAAACATTTCATTTTGTCATTAACAGTTAAATGTAAGTTATAATTATAGTATTAAACCACTTATGCTGTCTAGAATGATCCAGAAAAATCACTAATAGAAATCGACATCTCAAAAACTGATGGACTTTTATATCAATTTCTAAGAACAAGTTGGAACATGAAAACCCCAATCTATAGTAATGGGAATATACACAGCTGAGATTACTCATTTCTCTGTAAACATGCTCCCTAACTGAACAAGTATCCAAGAAACCATAAAAAGTAGTTGTCTTAGCTGGCCTTAAAAATCTGGAAATGCTAGTTAAGAAAGCAACACAACGGTTTTGGTTTATAAAATAAAGCCAATAGTTTATTCTGTAAGTGCCTTCTCCAAAATGTTAGCTTCCAGGGCAATCCTAACATTGATGAAGAAATGCAGAACTCCTCAGCATATAGAAATCCAGTATTTGAAAGATAATACTACTATTAGCACTTTCAAGGAAGAGAAAAATAACTGCTATGCTATCCTGGAATGTCATTCACCACTGAGAAGGTACTGGCAGGATTTCTTCTGGGCTACTTTATTGAGCAATATAGTCAGTCACATGTTTCTGGAATCACAGTACAGAACAGTTTTCCACTGCAAAACAGTACTACAGAGGATCTTTGCAGGAAATAAAAACATGTAAAAAATTATTTGAGTAATTCTAATTTGGTTAATTCTACAAAATATAACACAGTAATACATTATCATGACTAGCACTATGAGGCCACAAGTATGTTTATCAGCATTAAAAACACCTACTATGGGGATAAGGAATAGTTTCCTTGGGTCTAAGAATTCAAGGCCATATCTAACCCACTGCCCATAAGTTGAAAACATTGTAGAAAACCAGTGTTACCAAATAGCTCTATTTTTTTTAAAGGCCAAAAATAACACATATGCACTTTCAAAATAGACAGCCATCAAAAGTCCTAGACACAATTATTAAAAAATACTTAACTAGAAATAAATTCATGATACCACAGACAACTGCCTGAACTACTTTTAAGTGGGGCCTAAGAACATAAAGTCATGAATTAAGATAATTATATATAGCTCAAGATTTTCATCCATAACACAAAGCTGTTACTCTTTTATCCTAATTCATACCATATTGCTGTGATGACCTGTTACAGAGGGTGTGGTATTCCTATTATTCTTTTGATAAGCAAGTTATAAGAAATTGAGTCATTTTGGCCTTCATACTTAAGAGATAATATGGCACTGGGTTTTTCCATTAAATATTTTCTAGGTTCAAAATAACATTACACTGGGCTTCTTTATAAATTCCACAGATTTAAGCAATCAGGCACATACCATATCAAATTCCTGAATTTAGTTCATCAAAAATGAAATTACACTACAAAACTTCTTATTACATAGAATCTAACACATGCACATGACAGGTTACATTAACCCTTCCCCACCTCTTCAGTGCTTCCATAACTCAAGTATCTCTGTTTTATCATTCATAAAATTATTTAACAAGTGATCTCCCCATAAGCTGTTGAGATTAAGACCCAGAAATCTATCTTGTTTATCTTTGTTAACCTCACTATGTAGAAATAGTCACTGATGGAACATTGAATGAGTCAAAACAGAATATCTATGAATATCTATGTCACACTTGTATAGAAAGCTAATATGGACAAACAAGAAATTAGATAAACAAAGTAATTTTTAAGAACACACAATAACAGAATCAAAGAGGCAGTTGATATATCAGGGGAAAAAAGCACTGGAATATCTTCAATTCTAATCTAAATTTTGGTTAGCAATGCTACAACCCAAGCAAATTATTTTGCCTCCCTGTATCTCAATTTCCTCCTTTGAAAAATCAAAGGTAAGCCTAAATAAGCTCTGTATTTCCTCTCATGCTATAAGAATGATATGAAAATAGCAGGATAACCTAACTCCTGAAAAACAACACTAACAGAATAAATATTACATACCACAGCAGATGATATGACTCTCAAGCAAAGGATTTTATGCAGGTAGAACATACAAATCCATAAATGCTAAGAGGTCACATCCACTGCCAACCAAGAATTATATACACACATCCCACAAAATGGAAATTACCAACGCATACACTCATTCTGTAAATATAAAAATAAAAGACAAAGGTGGTAAGATTTAAAGAGAAAGAAATATAAAGGCAAAATGATTTGTTATTCTCTAGCAGAAATTACTATAGATCATATCTAGCACACATGCACCATGAATTGAAAGGCTCCTTAAAATGAATCACATGAATTGTTTAGGCTAGGATATTTCACAATATTTTAGCAAAACTTAAGCTTCAACAACATATACATCTGGGGTACATTTTCTCTCTGCCTCAATGAGATGAATCTTCTTTCAACATTAAGAATAAAACATGGGCCAGGCGCAATAGTGCATACCTGTAATCCCATCTACTCAGGAGGCTAAGGCAGGAGGATCACAAGTTGGGAATATAAAGGTAGGAGGACAGCAAGTAGGCAGAAAGCCTCAGAAACTTAACTAGACCATGACTCAAAATTTTATAAATAAATAAATAAATAAAGGGGGCTAGGGATATAGTTCAATAGTAGAGTTCTTATGTAGCTTCGATCCCCACTACCGAAGAAAGGGGAAGAAAAAAAGAACAAAACATGACAGGGATCAAAGACATTCCTAAACCAGAACACTACCAACAACTCCCAGGCCTATATTTCAACTTCATAATCAAAATGAACCTTTGCTTTAAAACAAATGAACCTTCAGCCTCAGAAAAAAAGTAACAAGAGTAATCAATTTTGAACTTGACTAGCAGATTCAATACAAAATATCTATAAATCAATATCTTTAAAAATATAAACTCTACTCTCAGTACTATAGTAAATGTTGTAGAAGATTTTAAAAAAGAGGGAGCTGAAAGTTAAATCCTGACCCAAATCCTGGCCCTACCTTAGCAAGGAAGTTTGGGGGACTGCAAAAATATAGCCACATTTCTCCAATATTCTTGCCAAGAAAGGAACCAAAACGAAAAGTAATTCTAATAGGTATGCATATTTCAAGATGTTTTTAAGCTAGAGGAGGTCCCCAAACACAAATTTTACAAAACAAATCCAGATCTATGGGAACAAAATAAATTGTATCCCAAAGGGCATTTTCTACAAAGGCAACACAGACCCTGAATGCATCACCCCGCAAATATTTCGCAAAATAACTTTGCAACCCAAATCATTAAGGGCAACAACAAGCCAAAACACTTTTAATTTACACAAAACAATCTTTAAAAATAGCATTAATTACTGAGTCCTATTAAGAAAGCAAAATCAATTTGATATTTTCAAATCTAAGGTTAAGTGACATTTTTTGTGTTTATGGATATAATCAAGAACTATCTATTCCTGCTAGTGACAGGGCCTTAATTTGCCATACATGTTAACCAAGTCTAAGAAAGACCAATGACCAATTAAGTTCAGCTATCAAGCATTCTACATATATAGAGATGATAAATTAGCTTTCTAGCTCCATAAATTATGTCCTAACTTCCCTTTAATGTCAACTGCTCAAACAAAACAATTCTAGGTCTCTTCCCCAAATCATGATCAGGAAGTCACAATTCTTTACTGGTTTCAATGCTTTAAGATAAAATAATACTTTTTTTTTTTTACAATCTATCAAGTACTTTCACATACATTTTTACTTCAGATTTCCAACAACCCTATGAAGTAAGGCAAGAATTATTATCTTTATTTCATTGATGATTTAAGGAAGTTAGGTCACTGACACAAAGATCACTGCTAGAAGAGTATATAAACCAAGCAAGAATAAAACCCACATGCCCTGTCCCTATGTAATTTACATTCCACAATGCCACATAATAAAAATAATTATAAAAGCTACTGTACTTAAAAATCTATACTTTCCCCACTTTATTAAAACCTAATAAATGCCATAGGAATTCAAATTAAGATTCTAAAGCAAAGGCAAACAGTAAAGAGACTCATTTAACAATCACCTTTCTGTATTAACAAATTAAACACCAAAGGTAATGTTCAAGCATAGTTCAAATGCTATAGTACAAACACCTAAAAGTTAAAAGAAAAAAAAAAAAACTATTCTAATCACCATATCACACCACACACAATTCTGTATAATACAAGCTGTTAAAGAACAGTTAGCTCTAAATCATTTATATATACTTCAGGACTTACTGAAAATAAAAATATCCAAAAATCTTCACTTTTCCTAGTTTTAACCACCTCTTGGCTTTGTTATACTTTAGTCTATCAGTCTCCACAGTGAAATGCATAGGATTTGGGTCTGCAATAACCCCCAAAGGGCCATGTGTTAAAGCCTTGATCCCCTGGACATGATGCTACTGGGGGAACCTTTAGGAAGTTAAACTTAGGTGAAGGAATGATTGAAGTCATGTCCTTGAAAGGGTTGCTGGGACACAGGTCTCTAATTTCTCTCTCCCTCTTTGTCTGCTTCCTGAACACCATGAGCTAAGTAGTTTATACCTCCATATGCTAATACTAAATAATGTACTGCTTTGACACAGGCCCAAAAGCAATAGGGCCTTACCAATTACAGACTCAAACCTCCGAAACTGATGCAAAATAAATCTTTCTTGTTTAAAAATTTATTTCTCTCAGGCATTCTGTCACAGTGATGGAAGTTATTTTAACAATTCACTGGAATGTGGGAAGAAATTATTAGAAAGCCGTTTCCATTTTTTTAAACCTGAAAATAAGAATTCATTTTACGGATAATGACTATACAAACTGACACTGTTATCCTCCCATAAATTTATAAATACACATATATTTGGGGTGGGAGGTATACTCAAAAACTTTTCAAAGAAGGAATTCCTATTTTAGAAAAGACAGCAATCACTCCTAAAAAGCAAAAAAGGAAGATGGGCTTTAGAAGACAGACAACTCTGGACTGCATCAAATAATCAAAAAGACAATCTATTAGAAGGTGTTCAATACCCCAATACCCTCCTACAGTGCATATTCGACAGATTTTTCAACTATATTTGCATAATCCATTGATACAAACATAACTTACCTCATCTTGGACTCCACTGGTGGTAGTCAACTTGCTCCCATCAGTAATTGTAATAATTATTGCTGGCTCCAAGAAAAAAGGGTTTCTTCCCTAAAGTCAAAAACCACATTATTCATATTAAGGTTCAGACTTTGGCTTTTTTTTTTAACTCAGAAAAAAAAAAAATCAATTCTCAGTACAGAATATATACAATACCCGGAATATACAATTTTCCTGAATACATGCAAATTTTACATATAACATATACCTGTTTTTACATTTTAAAAAAAGGTTTAGGACATAAACAGTGGTTAACCCTGGAAAAGTAGGGCTAGGTGGAAAAATATATTATGTATTAACTTTTACAATGAGCATTTACATTATGTAATTTAAAGTATTTAATTAAAGTATTTAATTTCTTAATGGGGACCCTACTAGTAAATTCTAGTAATCTGACTTTTTTAGCTATTACAAATTATCATAACCAAAAGAGTACTTTCTGAGAAACTTTCTTTAAAAGGCAGGCAAGACAGTAGGTGAACATTATGGAATCTATGTCTGTAATCAAAATGTCTAAACAAGTTACTAGCTATATGGACAGAAGGACTATGAGAACTGGCTCCATATTCTGAGCTTAGCAATAGTGCAACATGAGAAAATGTCTGGAGAGAGGAGTACAAAAACAATGGCAGCAGAGACAATGGAACGAAATGGCATGTGGCTCTCAAATACTCGCTATATGAGGAAAAATAACTCAAAATACCTTCCTTTCAAATTGGACTACTCTGGGTAATAGGATCAGTTCTAGGAGTCATTCTTTGTGAGACTTGGACAAACATAAGCTTGGTTTTTACATATACATGGTTCCCAACGAGTCATTAAGCACATTCAGTATAACTCTTTAAAACTAAAGAGCAAAAGCATAAGACCAAAGCACAGAAGTTTCAAGAGGGTAAATCTTATAATTGAAATTGAAGGTATAGCCCTGCATGGTGCCTATAGTCTCAGCAACTCAGGAGACTGAGGTGGTAGATCATTTGAGTCCAGTAATTCAAGGCCGGCCTGGGCAACACAGTGAAACACACCCTCCCACTCTCGCAGGGGGGGAGGGGGATGGGGATGACAACTACCACATTCTCTGCTACTAACAGTAAAACAGTAAACTATTCAACAAGATCGAATGTTTTATTGGCTATGATGCAGAATAGTGTGACAAATCTTAAAGTATATAGGAATCACATACAGATCTTAATAAAATGCAATTTCTAGTTCAACAGGTCTGGGATGAAGACCAAGATTATGTACTTCTTTTTTTTCTTCAGTACTGGAGTTAGAACCTAGGGCCTCACATGTTAGGCAAGCACTCTACTACTAAGCTACATCTCCAGCCCACAGATTCTGCATTTCTAACAAATAGGAGATAACAATGTCCACAGATCACATTTAGAATACCAAGAACACAGAGGGGTTATACACATAAAATAATCTATGGTTCTATGATCTTTCCCTTGCATTTATAACTTTGAATTCCTAACACAATATAGTACATCCTCAATATTTGTTGAATGATTTTACATAGCAATTAAGTGAGTATAACTTAATCATCATGGGGGGGTAGCTGGATTAAACATTTTGATCAAATCATGCAACTTACAAGTGGCACATGTATTTCTCCAATCAGTGCCCAAGAAAAAGGTGAACGTTTCCAATGATCCAATAATGTTAAAATGTTAGAAATGCAACTTCTAGAAAATTCTGAATGCATAGCAACATCAAAATGTCACAAGTGTCTTACTGAAAGAAAACACGAATTTACAATTCTTCCCTTCTAATGTTCAACAGAATGCCATTTTGGGAAACACTACATGACACTGCCTCTCATTCCATTCGCTCAAAATGAATAAAAAATCCTAATTCAGATCTTCTCATGAAGCTAGATCCTGGCAACAATCATTTCCACCTCAGAGCTATTTCCCTCAAGTAGAATGCTGTTAACTTTTCCCTGCTCACAATCTATCCAATTCCTACTCATTCTCTTAAGGTCTAGTTTAAAATCATTCTCTTCTATGAAACCTTCCCTTATTACCCCAGGTCTTCAATAATCACACACTCTGCTCTCCAAATTCTAATAGTGGAAATTTTCAAATTGTAAATTAAATAAGATACTCCTTCAAATAAAAATCATTCATTTGAAATTAAATGATAAATAAAATGTCCCCCAAATAAAAATCATCTGAATACCACTTACCTAGACCATCTGTCCTCTTACCTTCTTAAATATTTATTTTTCTTTTCTTTCTTCCTTTTTTATTTGTTTTCAATGCTGGCATTGAATCTAGGCCCTCACACATGCTAGGCAAGTGATCCACCACCAAGCTAACTCCCCAGCCCAAATTCTAATTTAAATAAAAACTGAAAGCCAGGCACAGTGGTACACACCTACAGACCCAGGTTCTTAGAAAGCTGAGGCAGGAGGACTGCTTGAGCCCAGGAGATCTAGACCAGACTGGGCAACCTAGCAAGACCCCACCTCAAAAAATAAAAATATACATTTGAATATATTCACAATATATAAATATGTTGTACAACAATGTGAATATACTTAACACTACTGAACTAAAGACTTAAAAATGGTTAAGATAGTAAATTCAGGAGACAGGAAGATCATGAGTTCAAAGCCAGCCTCAGCAAAAGCAAGGCGCTAAGCAATTCAGTGAGACCATTCTCTAAATAAAATACAAAATATGGCTGGGGATGTGGCTCAGTGGTCAAGTGCCCGAGTTCAATCCCTGGTACCAAAAAAAAAAAAAAAAAAGATAGTAAATTCAGGGCTGGGGGCATAAATTACTAGTAGAGCGCTTGTCTAAAATGTACAAGGTCCTCATTCAATCTCCAGTACCCTCCCCCACACCCCACAAAAAAATAAAAAAATAAAAAAATACTACCTCTCTTTTGTGTTTGTCTAACCATGTGAGTCATTCCAACACTTGGGTGGCTACTATACATCAGGCACTGTGTTAGGTGCATAATCCACACCTCTAATGCATAATAAATGCATGGACACATGTACACATAACAATAATTTCCCTTTTTCTTGGTCTCTAATATTCACATTTTAGCTCAAACACTGGCAAAGAGAGATAAAGAAAACCAAGATGCCCTGATATCTTCAAAACTATTTTATCTTCCTTTCACCCTTAGACTAAAACTACTTTTGTTAATTTGCTGTCATGCAAAAACAAATCAGCAAACTCTAAAATCTGCCACATTGTATACCAAATTCTTGTAAGTATGGTCTTCTGTATCACTTCTATATAATATAAATTAAAGGCAAATTTTCTCTGACCAAAAGTCTGACACCCATTCTTGTTCCTATGAGCACAGTGACAATTCTCTTTGAGAAGCAGAATTAGTTAGAAACAGAATTAGTATCTGAAATTAAGCAGCAATAGTCTACTGTATTAGACCTTTATGGATGAAGATGCCCACCCCAAAATTAAGACCACTGGTTGGCCCTCTGTATCCATGGATTCTGTTTACTGTTCGTGGTGCTAGGGATCAAACCCAGATCCTTACACATTAGAATCGTTCATTATTAGAAAAATTAAAATAGGCATCAGGTATGTGGCAAGTCCCAGGGACTCATGAAGCTAAGGAAAGAGGATCACATGTGCCCAGAAGGTCAAGATTAGCCAGCACACCATAACAAAACCACGTCTGAAAAAAATACACAAAACTAGAGTAATAATGGCTACATGAATGAAATTTATATATAAAAGGAGATTTTTTTTATTTCTCTAGAAAAGTTATTCCTACCACTATTATATAAAGATTTGAAATTAACACATTTATTTCAGCATCAATTTCTAAATCACTAGCAGAAAGTAACCAGAATATATTGCTCCAAGAAAGTTCCTTTTATATAGTTTAGCACTATTCCTCCCCTACTTCTATAATACACTTATTCTCGGTGGCTGCATAATAAAAACTGGCATCGTTCTGTCAAAACATGGTTTAAGTTATCTGCCAGTATTATTAGATTTTTCCATGTTTTACAGAAAACAAAATTTTAACATTTCAAATGTCTATATTAGAATTACAATTTAATCATGTAATACGATGTCATTACCTATGTGCTGCCAATTCTATGCAGTTTAATGATTTCCCGGTCCTTATATTTAAGAGGCAATATTTTTCTAGGTATGAAAGCTCAGTAGGTCTAGCACTTACCTAGCATGCATAAGGCCCTGGGATCAATCCCAGCACACCACCACAAAAAAAAAAAAAAAAAAAAAAAACTATTTTACATTTTTATTCTTTATTTTACATTTTTATTCATAATAAAGATGTTTATAAAGTCATTCAATTTGGGGAAAATCCACTACAATTTCCCCTCAATATTCCCCTTGGTTGTTGTAATAGCCTTTTATCACAACTATACAATATCAAAAAAAAAAACCTCTGCTGCAACAAAGGCAGCCACCAGAGGGACTAAAAGTTTACTTTTGCCATTAGCAAAATAAACTCACAAGTTTTACTGTCAGAGCAGTGGTTCTTGGCATAAAGAAACTCAGACATACCACTGGAAAATATAATGCCAAGTACAATGTTCTGACTCTAGAGCTATTCACTAATGGGAATCTTTTTATCATTTAGAGAATCTGATTTTAATATTGTCCAAGATATTATAAAGTAAAAACTTTCGTTTCATTTGAGATTTCTTATTACAGGTCTCTCAACGATTATCATGGTGATCAATAATTTAATCAAGGCATAAAATCTCAATGCATTTAAATAATATAATTGAGGTAAGCAGATACTATCCACTAAAACCTATTTTATTTTTGCAAAGAGCATGCTTTTGAAAATGTTAAATTATTTTGAAAAGAAAATAAGTTTTGAAAATGTAAAAATAAGGCAATTTCCCCCCAAATATAAGCTAACATGGATCTCTGGATCAGATGTCTTTTCATTTTACTCAAAAGCATGGAAATATAGTAAAGGAGGCACAAGATTTGTACTGTACCCTCAAACAGGTCAAAACTAATCTTCTGAAGCAAAAGGAAAGCAGTATTTCTAATCTTCTAAAACTAATCTTCTGAAGCAAAAGGAAAGCAGAGTATTTATTACAAATTGTAGTAGCTACACATGCTGTTAAACCGAAGGGTCCAAATGTTTCTGTACTACCATGCTCTGCCATGTAAGCTAGTCCTTTGAACAATCCTGTAAAGCACTGTCAGTGCCTCTACATACTAGACTTCTCCTATGGTTTAAGATTTCTATTAAAGAAAAAACATACTCTAAGGATTAGCTCTTTGACTCTCTTAGGGTAGCATCTTCAGTTAACCCATATCCATCATATTATTCTGTTTCAGTGTTTTGCTATATACCAAGAAAGTGATGGTCAACAGAATTTAACAAATGAAATGTTAGACTGTATATCCTAAGTTATAGTTATCACCAAGTAGGAAAACATTTTAAATGTACAGAAAGAGCTTGTGCTTTTTTCAAACTAAAACTTCCTTTATAAATAAACAAGAGCAACAAGCAAAATGTATTTAAAGATGAAAAGAGCTGCTTAAGAGATAAGTAGGATGTCAGTAAAGGCTAATACATACACTGGACAAGTGTTTCACAAGATTGTTTTTTAAAATCTTGTACTGGTTCAACTGCTAGACAAAGTAATCTCTAGGTTCCTTTTATTCACATCTTTGTAGAATCTACTACGATAAATATGGAAGAAATGAAGTATGGATCATCTTTCCTCTATTACCATGGGTAAAAGAGGTAACTAAATATATGTTACTCTAAAATGAGAGACCATCTCATATTCATTTAGAAAGAGTTCCTGACTCTTAGCTGTAAGTCTGTCAAATTTCAAATTCTATAAAGCAAATATTAAATTATAGAACCATTAATATTAATCATAATATTCTACTTTACTTCCAGAATTCACATCTAAAAACCTATCAATCATATTACTGATAGTAAGTACTACACGATACAGACTAAGGAAAAGAATGTTCTCTTAATACGTACTTTGCAAATTAAGTCAACTATAATAACATTTTTTAGATCAGTAGTGCTTCAACTTCAGACACTTGCACACCACAACCAGAACGTTATCTGCTTATTTCCTGTACATATATATAATCTTTCTCAAAATCATTTTCAATTTGTTAGCCTCAAAATACATCAATAAGATCTATGAAATTGGTTTTGATGTGCTAATTATATTTGTCTATCCAACAATTACTGTCATTAATAGTGTTAATTTTTTAAGGGTTGGGAGGTTCAATGAACTATGGGGATGAATACACAATTTGTTAATTACACATCCAAACAAAATATAATTATTAAAGCCAATAAAGGCCTGACAGGCTTACATTTGAATGAACACCCCAAAGTCAGAATTACCAGCCTTATGTTTGTTGAAGAATTCATCAAGATTATTACTTCTATTGTTAAGATTTTAACTGCTGTGGCACAAGTGAGTCTTTTGATGTCAAACTCTAAAATATTCACTTAAGAAATGACTTTTTAAAATAATACCTTTGACTATATACAAAAGATTCCTGAAGGATACATTAGAAACTGATTAAACATGGTTGCCTCTGAAGAATGAAAATGAGCAACTTTGTAGCTTTTTAAATGGTTCACCTTATTTTAACCATGTGTATTTATTAGTATTCCAAAATAAAAATTTTTAAAAACCTGCTAGTGTATAGAAATTATTATCTTAGGATACATTAAGGTCTATAATTACAAAAAAATGGTAAAATTACACATTAAAAGACATATATTTTTAGTTTCAAGTACTCCCATTACACAATTGTATACCAATACAGTTCTTTTTTTTTTTCAACCACGTAATCCCTTATGTGAAAAATATAACATTAAAAACAGAATAAAAAAGCTTGAGCAAAAGCTGGGAGGAACCCTACATGTTTATTTTAATATAATGACTAATACAATCCTAAAATTTGATTTAACTGGATAAAATAATAATGTTAAGAGTAAGAAATATTCACCACAAAAACTGACTTGGTGAAAAATTAACATTAAGTTAACTCATTAATAGATAAGGCTAAGTATAACTGCAAGTGACAATTACAAATTCAACATATCTGAAATATTAATACTTAATAACTGGGCAGAATTTAAATTTTACACTTAACTGTACCCTAAAGTTTAAATAAGATAACTTCAACAAATTGGTGTTGGCAATCTAGAAAGAAGTAGTAGGCAAACAGTACTTATACTAGCAGAGAGCAATATGGACATTAGAATAATTTTAATTAAGAAATACTAACATTTTTGGATAAAGAATCCAATATATCCATTATATTAGAGCAATTAAATAATATCAACTTGGGAAAAAAATTCATCCAATAAAACATGTAATAATAAACATTTAAGAAAGATGACATAAAAATAAAAGCAAAGATATAAACATTTTCAAAATTTTTAGGTAAATAAAGATATACAACAATGAATGGTAATAATTTGACCTCAACAAATCATCTAGAACTGCCTATTCTCAAGATTAATCATCTCCTTGGGTTGCTGATCACCACAGAAATCTGCAGGAATTATGCTTCCAAGCCTGATTAAATCACATCTTGAATGTAGCATTGAACAAGTTTAAACATTATAATCTTGAATGTACGATAAAGAAGTAGAAAAGGACCCCTTCTGGTTACTTCACTCTGAACATTCACACTACAAATATGCTCTCAAAAGAATGAATTCATACATAAACACAACAGGCTCTTCTAAAAAAAAAAAACAAAGTAATTAACAAAATGATGGAATTCTATGAGTCTTCCCATAGAGACTAAAACTAAAAATAAAGGAACTGCCTAATAAAATATTTTAGATCAGAATATTTACCAATAAAGTATTGTTTTCAAAAATAAGAAAAAAAGCATTCA
>JAJEJO010004648.1:12588-31085 GCA_020662805.1 Glaucomys volans
TACCCAGCACAAGCAAGGTAAATCCTGCCCTAGTAATTACCTATGTGTACTTACATTGAAATCATCCTTCTGGTCCAGGTAGTGGTCCTTGATGTTCTCTCACAGGAAAATTCTTCCTAGCATTCTGCTTCTCTGTCAGTGACTTAGACACTATTTTGACCTTAGAATCACTATAAACTAGCATCAGAAATGGTTAGGGTTTCCAGTCTCCAAGAACAAGAGCCTCTTGTCTAATTCTCCTTCTGCTACATTTTCCTCCAATTCAAGTTTCCATTACTAAATTTTAGAATGGAAAAGAAATGTTCCAGTGAAGTTTTGGTATCAGTTATAAACTTCTAAGAAATCGACTATCTACCAATATCAAGTTGTTAGAAGGTGTGTAGGATTATAACTGGTTAATTAAATTACTTCAATAAAAGTTTTTTAAATTAAGTAGAGATTAAATTCCTTTACGTTAATTCCATTGCCATTTTTTAAGCCTCGATGAGAGTCTTGTGATATAGTTTTGTTCACATATGCCTTTGGATATTTTCTAGAATGTTCCACAATGACCTTCTGTAACTCACAGATAATTTGAATAATTTCTTGAGGATTGTAATTGAGCATCTACTGTGTGCCAAAGCGCTTTGGTAGGCGCAGGGATATAGTAGCCAACAATGTAGATGTAGTTCTTACACTCAGTATACCTATGTTAAAATTAACTTAATAAATTACTAGTCTTGAGATCCTAGGGCAAATTATTTAGCCTGAATGAATCTCATATGTTCCTAGAACAAAGTAAAAATGGGTATCCTGATACCTTCAATATCAAACTCATAGGGTTTTTTGAATCACGAGCTGATGTATGTCTAATGTGTTAAACTATTTTATTCACATTTTCTTTTAAAATTACAGTCGAATGCTAGCATTTTCCCTGAAAATGCTAAGAAATTAAGGGAGAAAGAAAAGCCAAAACTTAGCTGCATGAAGTCAAAACGGAAATGGTAATGAAGAGCTCTCCCACCTTCCAGCTACTGATTTGTGACAACATAGCTTGCATCATTGCTGTACTTCTTACCATTCTTGTGCATCCATTATACCCCTCCCACAGCTAATTTAGAATGTATCTTTGGCATTGAATGCACTAAGTCCCAAAAATGAACTTATAGTTTATGAAGACAAAGTCAACGGAAATGCTAAAATCATTAAGTACTAATTTAGGTTTTAATAAAATAAACAATAAAATACTAAAGGAATTTAAACAGTATATATGTACCAAGATTTTCGAGGTTTATATGCAATATATTCCTACTCTGTTCGCTGTCATAGAAAATGGCAAGCTTTTTTGTCCCCCCACCCCCTTTTATCATTGGAGTGATAGCAGATTGGTCTCTGAGAGCTGTCACTGATGCAGGGAGGCAACCAGATCAACAGCCAACACAGCTGACGGTAACTCCAATTACCTCACTAGGGGGTTTGAACTAGCTCATTATGAGATTTTTTTTTTTCTAAGTAAACTTTACATGTACGGATACCTAGTGGATGATAAATGAAATTAAAAATAACTTGTATGAAAGGCATAAATGATGGCGATTTGGAAATGCAAATCAAATTGTAAAAACAGGTTTTGTAAATTTAAGAGTGTTTTTGGACTCCTTTGTTTTTTCATCGTATAAATAACCTGCCATTTATATCCAAGGGCATTTTTGTTCATCTCGTGTGGGTGGCATAATTACACAGAATACTTTAGGCAAAAAAAAAAAAAAAATCTTCATTTAACTGTAAGGTAACAATCAGAACTCCATGTCACCTATAGTCAGGGTCTGATGAATACATTTGTATTAAATGTTAAAAATAGAATATAATGTTCTATTTCTAAAAATAGGATCTAATAAAGTGAAATTATTAAGCTTCTAATTAGGAGCACAGATATTCCTTATTTTTTTTGTCTTTTTAGTGGGTAATTAGGGTGACACTTAAAAGATTTTAAAAATCAGTTTTGAAGGCATCCCCTCTCCCACTGGGGTTGTGAAATAAATGGGTGCCATCTATAAAGAATATTTAGAAAGAAATAACGCCTTTCTTAAGTCTTCAACATTTTCTTTAATACCCATTAGTTTTCCTGTGCTGTGTGTCATCTCCACTTCTGTGTTGATGAAGAAACATTTTCCTCTCTAGAGAAAAACCTTATTTTTCGTCTCCCTGAACTCAAATCTTAAATTTCCCGTAAGTCTCTGATCAAACAAGTCATCAATAATTACTGTGTATACATTTTATTGCCTGTTGGTCTAGTAAGCACCACAAAAAGACACAGAAATTAGCGAACTGTTTCATCCTCCAAAATCCATCTGAAGGAGAGCACCTCGTCTTGCATTTTGTCTGAACTAGTATTAGGTTAATGTCTACACTGACTTGAGTTAACATGAAAATGAAGTACAAGACGATAGCAGTGCCAGGTAGGTTGCTGTTTTACAATGAGAATTTCAGCATTAGAAATTATCTATGAGGCTTATATATGTTCTTAGTTTTTCTAATATAAAGCAAGGTATACTCATTTGAGAACATCTAAAAATTAAATGAGAATAAAAACTGGGAAATTTTCCAATTTCAGAATATAAGTACAATCACTGATATCACTATGGATAGCATTTTGTTGAATTTTCTGATTTTTTCTGTATAAATGTTAAAACCATTATAATTATACTGCAAATCATTTTTATGTTGCTTTTTCAATTAATATATTGTGTAAATACTTTTTGCTCTGTTGTCTCTTTTAGCCTCTAATTCTTTAATACGTTTGGTTCTTATCATTTTATTTATTTGTGTTTATCTTTTTGAAAACTCACTATGTGCCAGGCCCAGTGCATACCCAGCAAGACACTCTAGGCAGGTCAGGGAGATAAGTACCTAGATATTTCAATATAAGAGAAATGATTATGAGGAGACTAAATTATCAAGCTGACTTTTTATCCATTTATTTATTTATTTATTTACTTTTAAATTAATTTTTACAGACTTCATTTTGACTCATTGTACACAAATGGGGTACAAATTTTCATTTCTATGGTTGTGCATGATGTACATTCATATCATTCTTGTTAATCATTCATGCAAATAGGGTAATGATGTCTGTCTCATCCCACCATTTTTCATACCTCCTCCCCTTCCCCATCTCATTTTCCTCTTTGTAATCTAAAGTTCCTCCATTCTTCTCTCAGCCCCCACCCACCTACCCCAATTCTATATCATCATCCACTTATCAGGGAAAACATTCGGCCATTGGTTTTTTGGGATTGGCTTCTTTCACTTAGCATGATAATCTCCAATTCCATTTATCTGCAAATGCTATAATATTATTCTTCTTTATGGCTGAGTAGTGTTCCACTGTTTATATATATATATATATATATATATACCACTTCTTCTTTATCCATTGATCTGTTGAAGGGCATCTAGGTTGGTTCCACAGTCTAGCTATTGTGAATTGAGCAGCTATAAACATAGTAATTAGAGAAATGCAAACTAAAACAAGTCTAAGATTTCATCTTATTCCAATTAGAATGGTTATTATCAAGAACACAAACAATAATAGATAATGGCATGCCTGTGGGGAAAAGGCACACTTTTACATTGCTGGCGGAGTTGCAAATGGGTACAGCCACTCTGGAAAGCAATGTGGAGATTCCTCAGAAAACTTGGAATGGACCCACCTTTTGACCTAGTTTTCCCACTCCTCAGTTTATATCCAAAGGACGTAAAATCAGCATACTACAGTAATCAAGATGACTTTTTAAAAAAATTTTTTTAGGTGTTGGTAGATCTTTATTTTATTCATTTATTTATTTGTGGGCTGAGAATCCAACCCAGTACTTCACACATGCCAGGCAAGCACTCTACTCCAGCCACAGCCCCAACCCCTCAAGTTGACGTTTTAATGTTATAAGATATCGTACTTGCCCACTGCTTACATCTCATCACCTCTAGTGTCCTTGGTGGCCCATCAGCTGCTTTCTCATAATGCTTTCATTAACTGGGGTCACTTGAGATTCTTTCACTTTGGCATTGCTTCGTCTTTACATCACCTTTTGTCTTCTCTGATACTGGGCTTTAGCTTCTTGGATGAATATTTTCTTATAAATTTTTTGAATTGATTAGAACATTTTTGATATTTAAATACTCTTAAGATTGAAAAAGATTTGAGTCTCGAGCATGTGAGAGTAGGACCCCTTAAACACCCTGATTTTTCTCCTGTCCTGACTGAAAAACGGAATCTGCTTTGATGGCTCTGTAGTTGGGACCAGCAGCAGCATTATTCACAATAGGTAATATGTGAAAACACCCCAAACGGTAAATAGCCGATGAATGGATAAAGTCAAAATGCAGCATATATAAACAATGGAATATTATTCAGTCTTGAAAAGTAAAGAACTCCTTTTCTTGTGATAGCAGTTATAAAACCAGTAGACCTCATTGTAACTAAAATGTGAAATAAGCATGTCACAGTGGACACACAACACAGTAGCTCTCATAGGAGATACCAAAAATACTCAGGCTCACGGAAGAACAGGGTAGAATTGGGGATTGCCAGAAATTGAGTTGAGGGTAAATTGGGGGTTGTTCCACAATGTGTATAGAGTCTCAATTATGTAAAACAACAAATTCTAGAGCTCTGCTGAACAACCCAGTGTATCCAATTAGCAATATAATACTATGCAACTAAAAAGTTAAGGGATAGATCTCATGTTTAATGTTCTTGATTTAAAAACAAAGCAAAACAAAAAACACAAAGGAACACAAGAATTTTAGATGTGATGGATTTATTTATCAATTTTATTATCATGATGGCATCATGGTGGAGGAAAATGCCATACTTATCCAATTAGATTTTTTATTAAAAGTTTATATTCTTCTTTGTATACAAGTATACCCCAAGACCAATTTGAGTGCTGTGATGCCCATTCTCTGTTCTGGATTAAGATTCATCTCTATTTGGCCAGAGAGGAACCCACTACCTTTTTTGCTCTTTATGCTTCAGTGTTCATGAAGCATAGGTATTTATCTAGTACATTCATGTTTATCACCTAACCCAGCTCTTCATAGCAGATACTAAAACGTCCTACCTAACTCCAAAGCTAGGACTCATGACAGATTTGTCCCTGTATTATGATGAATTATGAATATCTTATTATCTTTTAATATTGCTCCCCGCCTGCCATAATTACTAGACTTTTTAGTCCTGAAAAATGCACATTTCCTTCTTTTCTTGCAGGGGTCATTAAAGGCTAATATCAACAAGAAGTTAACATGTATCATACTTTATCAGGCAAACCTAGTTAAAACTTAATGTTCAAACTTTTTACAGGTTCGACAGACACAGAGTTTCACACTTGAAAATTTAAGACTGCAATGCATTCTAACCTTTCAGGACCTTGCATTCATTTTAAATCACAAGATGCAGAAATTTATTAGAGTTTGATGTGCAAGTGATGGCGTGCTTAATATGTTATATGAGCATGGTGTCCTCTAATGCTCCCTGGACCAACATAAAAACAAAAAGTTGCGTCTCATTGGAGCTGTTGAAACACAAAAATTTTAATAAATAAGAATTACGGTGCAATAAAATTCATCATTATGTGAGGAATTGGAATAGCACTAAATGTCTTTGGAAACTCATATTATTCTTTTGCTTTTCCTGTTTCCTTTCTATTCCATTCTATGATCCTAATGAATTCTTTAGTTATTTCTTAGGGGAGCTTTAAAATGTAAACTACCCTCAAATTCCCCTTTCTCAAACTAGTCCAAGATTAAATTTAAGATTAATTTCCTATTTCTAAATAGGAAACCTACACATTCTACACAGATTTTTCATTGTAAGGAAATTTATAGGTGCTATTATTCTGACCTTTCTTCTTCCTCTTCATACTCAGTGCCAGATGCTGCCAGATTCTGCCAGTGCCCTGCCCTTGGTCTCTGGGCACTTAGTGCCAGTGCATGGAAATGGGATTTCTAACTGCCAGAATCTGTGATTCTGTTTGAGGATGTTCTCTGGCCCTGTGAACTGGCTCTTTCCTGAGTCACCCTGGATTTTCTTGACTATCCAGGAGAAGCACTTAACCAGTACTGCTGGGTATTGGTGGATATGTACTCCTGCTTGCTCACCTTTTAAGTGTTATAACTGAAATTCTGTTCTGTTTGGGCTCCCAGATTTTACCAGTGGGATTTGATTGATTGCTTTGGCTTCCATAGTAACCTCCCTTTCTCACTTTTCTTCTCTCCTCCTCTTGGAGTTTTTTTGGGGGTCACCTCCAAATAGTCTGTATATTAATATGAAAAAGGCATTGATAAATGGGTGGAAAGAATGATTTAGTGCTTCTGCATTTATCTTTAGTGAATCATAAGAGTACTCACACATATTAAAATTCACATATCTTTTATAAGAAAATATAATAGAAATAAGCTCACTAATGGCTTGTCTGATTTATTTATATTTAGAGATTTGAGTGGGAGTAACAACTGTTCATAAAAACATGGTGACAATATTGTTCATTGCACTCTTACAAAGTACATGTTTCATATGTGTTAACTCCTCACAGCATCCCCACTAGACTGAAACTGTTATCATCAACAGCAGTTTCAAGGAAAAGAACAGGGAATGAGAAGCTGGATAACTTGCCTACAGTTAGAATTTGTACGTTTTGGAGGTGGTCTCATAACCAAGATGGTGGCCCCAGAGGCCTCCCTCCTAAACACCATGCTCTGAGTGATAAGTAGAGTTTGATTTCTAGGCAGGGGCCTAAGGTAATCCACCCAAGCTTTGGGGTTTTCTACAAATGCTCTTTAAATCTATCATCAAATATAAGTGAGTCTGGGAACACACTGTTGTTTTCATAGGCAGTCTGGGTGAGGAGTAAACCATGGTAACCATAAACCAGATTCGTCATCTGTTTGCAAAAGAATAAGGTGCTGGGAAGCCCAAGTTGCTCTTAGGTTTTCCAGGCTCTTCCTAGCCTCCCTCTTGAGACCAAGATCTTGCCTTGAAAATATTCCCTGCAAGCCTTTGATTTGCTCAATCTGATTAATTTTCTCCTAAAATTTGCATACACAGCTTTCACCCTCTGCTTCTTATACAAAATTGAAATGCCTTAACTACTGCTATTTAGTGATATTTTAGCTTTAAGACCACAGATTTTAAAAGCAAACAGACATTTCCCCTACATTTTCTCTATTAAACATTTTGTGGATATGTAATTCTCCTTCTATGTGGCACAACATCATTTAAGAGAAAATGATCTTTAAACATGGCTAATTCAATTAGTGTAGTCTATTAGTCATTACAAGCAAGCCCTAAAATTAAGAGAAGCCTTCTCAAAGGAAAATTGAGGTTATCACTTTAGATGATATGTAAAATCACAAAGAACAGAAAATAATACTTAAATTGAAGTTAGAATCTGTGAGTTTTTGCTTGGTTAGGAAATATTGCAAAGGAATAAAAGGCAAAACTTTGATGTGATCCTTAGAGTCAGAGTGAGAACTTAGAATTTTTCTCTGAACAAGATGGAAAACCACTGGATGAACACAGGAAAAGTATGGTATGATTTCACCTGAGTTTTATTAGAATGACTCTGGTTGCTAGCGTGGTATCAGACTGCAGGGGACAAGGACAGAGGCAGGTGAGTTGGGAGACTGTACAGTAATCTGAATAAGAGAGAAGTAGCCTGGAGGAAAGTAGCAGCATAGAGGTGTGAGAGTTAAGTTGACCTCCAGACATGTTTTGCGGTTAGATTCAACAGAACTTGCTGACATTGGAAATGGGTGTGGAAGATGACATCAGTGTTCAGGGCCTGAGCTGACTGGGAGCTTCCATGAATGGAGATAAAGACTCCAGGAAAGAGTGGATTCTGAGGGTTGACAGAGAGAGGCTCAGTTTTTTGCTATGTTGAATTTGAAATGCTTTCTGTGGAATCCTGATAAAATCTGAAATATTCTTGAAAACACTCATGAACTGTCTTTTGTAGACTACATGACTCGGATGACCGTGTTTCCCAAAATTCAGATTATTTTTTCTTGTGACAAATACTTGAATGGGAACTCCTTAAGATGCACAGTAAAATATTTTATGAGTTTTTTTTTTCTCAGAGAAAATGAGTCAACTCAACCTGAAATCCCTCAAGTCCCTCTACCAGACAATGTAATCCATTTTCCATAGGCTTCTCCAAAAACGACAACCACCCCCACAACAAAGTTATCCTTATATAAATCCCCTTGACTAGCATTTATTCTACATCCATCATTTGATCTAAAATCAATACTCGTGTCTCTAGTCACCTGCTCAGAGATGCTATTCATTAATTTTTAACAGCCGAAATCTAACTTGATCTCATTACAAATGGATGAGTGTAGGCTGACTTTGCTGTTCATTTTTTTTTCTTTCCCTCCTTTCTGTCATCGAGAGCCAGCCTGGCATCTTTGAAAAGAAAATGGGCCAAATGAAACTTAAGCTTCTCATTTTGGCATGCTTAAAACCCAGCATGTAAATATGGCCCCTGAGAGAAGCAAAGACAAGCTTACAAACAGATGTTTTCACAGGTAAACCATTGATTTTTAACCTTGAGGAGATAATAAAGCAATGTCAACTTCTCTTTATCAGCAAGACAGGGAAGTCATCTATCAACCCCAGGGGTTTATGATGCTTATAAATGAACAGTGGTGGCAATGTCAGTGTGACACCTTTGATACTGTAAACCCTTAGATCTCTTTGAGGTTGGGATCCTATACTGAGAGACTTAACTAGAAGCAGTGTATTTATAGAGCTGACCTACAGCTGCAGGTACTAATAGATTTTTCTACATATCTTCAAGCTCTTTCAGACTGGCATTGGCCAGAGCAGCTCCTCTAAGTTGTCAGATTTCAGCGACCATTGCAAACTTTCCTAAAAGTAGTAAAAATAGTAAAAAATTTAAAATAGATTTATTTCCTTTTGAAACATATTATATTTAAAAATTATCAGAAAGTATTAATAAATAAATGAGCAGACAACCAAAAGGCAATAATGAAGTGTAAGCTCCTCTAATCTCACATTGAGAGGAAAACCACCATCCGTTTCCTTGCATATTCCTCTATGCTGAGATCTTAGTATGTTTGTGTCATTAAAAAAATACTCATTTGGCAGATGCTTTTAAATCTCCTTCATTTCAGATTGTATCTTTAGCATCTTTCTATGTAAATAAATATTCTTTTATGAACTCATTTGTGGTTGTATATGAGTCCATTGTATGGGTAAGCTATAATTTATTTAACCAATATTGTTGTTGTTGGACAATGAGATGTGCTTCTTGGCTAACTTGTATGCAGAATAACTGCTTTTTTTTTTTTTTTACATTTTAGTAAGTAAGCACGCAACATGCACATAGAAAAATATGCACTATTGTAAGTGTATAGTTGTAGATTTTTCCAAGTTGAATGCGACTATGCAAGTTGTGCGTGAATTAAGGCAGAAGGTGCTATCGTACTCCCAGGAGCCCTGCTATGCCCTGTTGTGACTACCCACCTTCCAAGGGAACTGCAATCCTGGTTCCTGAAGTCCTAGACAAGTTTGCCCCCTTTTGAACCTTTTTTAAAGGAGTTGCACTTTACATTCTTTCTCACATCTGGTACATTTCTCTCAACACTATGATATTAATTCCTGTTAATGTCTGGAGTTGTAGCTACATATACTCTTCTCTATATCAAGAATCAATACATATTTTCATAAGAGAAAATATTTTGAATTTTGTCGGATATATTTCGATCTGTGGCATATACTGAAAAGAAAAATGCTCTTTTTGTTTCAATTTGTAAGTTATACAAAAATAGATCTCACACTGTAATTGGCTCACAGACTATAACTTCCTGACCCTTCCTGTATAATATTCAGTCCTTTGAATATATTGGACTTTATCTGTTCCACTGTGGATGGACATTTGCTTTCAAGTTCTGTTTCTCAAGAAGAGTACAGGTATGAACACTCATACATTGTTATCTTTAGTGAGCAAAGAGTTAAATTACATATGTTTAAAATACATAATCACAAATTACTGGTCATCAGTTACTGGTCAGTTACTGGACCAGTTACTGGTCATCATGTGTGTGCTCTGCTTTACTGGATGTTACCAAATATTTCCCAAAGTGATATACCAAGACACATAAGTACCTGAAAATTCTGAAAATTCCATATCCTTCTTAATAATTGGGATTATGTGTCATTATATTTTAAATTCTTTACCAATCTGTTATGTGTACAATGGTATTGTATGCAGTTTTAATATTTATTTTTCATAATGAAATATGAAATTGAGTGCTTTTTCTTATATCAAATGGCCATTTTTATTTGTTTTATTATGAAGATACTTTTGAAGGTTTTTGACAATTTTTTCATTGATTCTTATGCCTTTTTTTTAATTCAAAGGATTAATTTATATATTCTGGGTTTAGTGGAAACTATGTGTACAATTCTTTTCTCCCTCTAGTAGCCTGCCTATTAATGTTCTCTTTGGATGAATTTCAAGAATTCTTGAAGTTAAATGTCTTTTTATCAATAATTTCATTTGTAGTTAACACTTTTTGCCAAAGAAATCTCTGCCTTGTACGATTTCATGAAGCTATTTCCCATCTTTGCGCACAGAAAGCTTTATTATTTTACCACTTGCCTTGACATATGATCTGTTTGGCATTACTTTTTGAAGAGTTCAAGTAGAAATCAAGGTCCTTTCCCCCTCTTATGGATAGCCAGCTGACCCAGCACTATTTAGTGCGAGGACTGTCTTTCCCTCTGTCTTGTAGTGCAAACATGCACTAAAAACCATACACAATTCAGGCAAACACACACATGTGGTCACTTGTTGATATTCCCTCCTATTGATCTTATCTGGGTTGCTTTTAAGTGTTGTTTGTTTAAAAAAATCCAAAACCTCTTGAAGAATTTATTTCTGATTTTTATTTTATTCACCTTTTAGATGGAGGATTAACAGGTTTTCTTACTTTATCGTCTTCCATCATAAAAGTGCTTATATACAAGAGAAGACATTGTGAATTTTGCCAAAATTTGAAGAATACAAAATCTTTGTATTCCTAATCAGAAGATGGAAAACTAGATGCTATGGAGATATTAAGCATGAAAGAAAGCTTGATAAAGATAGGAGTAGGGCAAAATTATTTTGGGGATGAAGTTGGTTTCTCTAGCCAAGGAGAGCTCCACTTCTGAAATCATAACTCTAGCAAGACCTTCCCACCTATATTATCCTCCTAGTCTCATGATTCGTAGCTATGGGTTTCTGAATTGATTTGTTAATTTCTTTTCTGTCTCCTTATTCTAAAAGGGAAACTCCCTGAAAGCTGAAGCCCTATATAAGTTCCTCAGTATTTGCCCCTTCCCCATGTTTAAAATTACAGTTCCCTCTTCTAAGTGTCAATATTTGTTGATTGATTAAACATGAGGACATTTTTTGTAACAACTAGCAAAATGGAGTAAGTAAAAATCACCATTGTTGGGCTATCTTTTATGGGCAGATGTCTTGTCAAAACAGAGCAGCTTTTGAAGACAAATTAAAAAATGTCAAGATGCTGCCTCTGCATCTAATGACACAAGTGAGACCTTATTTCATGGTTAAGTGATTTGTGTTAGAATGCATTTATAAAATGCAAGCAGATTTAACATTTTCCTTTCTCAAAAACAATGCTTTTCATTCATGACAACAGCATCATCGGTGTTAATCAATCTTTGAACTCTGTTTTCTCTATGCATCAGAGTGAATATGTTCCTTTGATGTAGCATAAGCCCAGTGACTTGCAAAAAGAAGAGGAAACATGTTTGGAGGGGAGTTTGTGTTCATGGAAGTGGAGGTAGGAAAAAAATAATCGAGAGGTAGGATAAAAATAAAAATAAAAATAATCTAGCTGAATATATGCAGAGTAGAGAGGGTGCATTGAACTGTATGTAAAAATTGTTATAATCAGTCTTACGCCTTTCTAGAAAGTTTATTATGAATTAAAGAATTTGAAGTATCATATTAACTTAAATCATGTGCTTCTAGCCTCAATAGGTTGTCCAAAGTTTAATAGCTTGCAGTCACATCTGCTTATATAAAACAAAGTATATAAAATAACAATTGGGTTATTATTTTATTTTCAAATTGAGGGATTTGTTTTACTGATTAAAACAAAAAGTTAAAGAACTGCCAAGTTGATATGTGTCCATGATGAGTGTATATCAGCCAGCCACTTCACTCTTTGAATGTAGTCCTATTTTTAAAGGGGACATGTTTTTACTTTTCCCTTTCCCAATATCTCCACATCTCTAGGCTCCCCTCTCCAATCTTGGGGGAAAAAGAATTACCCTTCTTTCTCATTCTAGGCCAAGATATCTATCTATCTTTGAGCACAATGCACCACAGGAATGAAGCAATTCAGACTTCAGGGATTGAGTCAGAAAATCTAAGAAATCTCACACACTAATAAATGAGCTGGGCATGGTGGTGCACACCTGTAATTCCAGTTACTGAGGCAAGAGGATTGCAACTTTGAGACCAACATCAGCAACTTTGCAAGGCCCTAAGCAGCTTGGATAGATGTTGTCTCAAAATAGAAAGTAGAAAGGATCTGGGGATGTGGCTAAGCACCCCTGGGTTCAATCTTGGCACAAAAAATAATAATAAGAGAATTGCCTCTCCTTGCAGTTGCCAGGGCATACCTGGAATACATTCAGGTATGATTCAGGGCTATAACCTTTGAATCATCTCTTTAAAAACCACCTGTACCCCTGAAGAGCAGAATCACAACCTTTGGAACAGGAGTTCCCTGTGTTCTCCTTTGCTAAGAAAGTAATAAAACTTCTTTTTCCTTTTTTCTCAAAACCTTATCTTCATTTTTGGATAGACCTTGGGAATAAGACTGAAATTTTAGTAACACGTGACCATAGATGGGTGACTGTCTTGGTGTGCCTCAGAGAGTCCTGATTTATATCTACTGTCTTGGTGAAATGGTTAACTGGACCCATTTTGATCCATCATAGTGCTTCTGTTTGATGTGCCCCTCCCCCCAGTCATGGACAGTGTGGGTGGCTTTTCTAGGTGCAATGAGGCTCCTAGAGGTAGGAGTCACAGAGCAAACCCCCAGGAGTTTTAAGTATGCAAAAAGGATGTTTAGTTGTTACTGCTGTTGATTTCTATCTCCTTGGCATAGAGCAAAATTTGCATCATTTCCTCAAGTGAAAGGCAGAAGTTCAAGGAAGGTCAATCGTGGAGTTTGCCAAGCCAAACAAGATAGCTGATACTTAAGGAAATCATTTCTGGGTTGCTTTCTCAGCTGTGATGGGAGCTTACCCACGGCCAGTGTTATTTTGGCAGCCTTACCCAACAAAGCTGTTCACATGCCAATGCATTTAAAAGCTCCAGAAAAAAAAAAAAAAAAAAAAAAGTCCATTTGCCTCTCTCCACCACATACCACACTTCTGGGATTCTGAAATATCTTACTGAGCACTTTATTCAATCTAAATTTAAATAGAACTTTTCACCACTTCCCAAGAGAGAAACAACAATGAACTAGATGAGAATGAGAGGAACTGGAAGAAGGTAATGCTCCATATCATTTGGTTAATCTATTCTTGTTTATTAATTTATTACATGGAACAGTAAGTTTAATGGCTTTAACTTTGAAGTGGAAAAGAAGCCCCTAAAGTATACTTTCAAAAAATGCAAAAATGACTTTAGGAAGATCTAGACAAGGATTGCATTTAATGTTTTAAGTTATTTTTCAAGGCCTGCTTTAACCTTAGCCTTCAGATTTATCATCTTACATTAGCCAAAATAAACTGCCACCATAAGAAACCATGTATTATTAAAATCAGAACGGTTTCCTATATTTATTAGTTTAGTTGTAAAATTGCTATTAGAAATAGCATACAGATGAGTTTGATATCCATAAAATCATTGAAACATAACATGACATTTACTACCTGTGCTACATAATTATACTCACATACTTTTAGATGCATCTATTTCTGTCACTGAATCATTATTTTCAGCAAGTTGTATAGCATTTCCAGAAATAGAATTTTAATTTTCTCATTCCTTAATATTTCTAAGTTTGAAGATATGTAATTTCAAGAAAGATTCTTCAGGGGGAAACATCTTCTTCGGGTACACATCATTTTTCATTCTTTCTGATTTTTCAGTGATTTTACTTCTTGGTCTTTGTTTATGCTGTGAAATCTATCAAACAGCACAACAGTGTTTAATTATGGATACTTTCACCTATTGAGATATCTGTGACTGCACCTTAACTTCTAAAATAAATGTTATAAACTTCAAAATCCCGTGAATGAAAATGTGTTTAAAATATGACTTTTATGACTCACGTCTGTCTCCTGCATTGTTTTTATTTTGTTTCCTCATTCAACTTATAGAACACTAAATAGTAACTTTAACAGTTTTAAGATTTTGAGTCTTTTAAATGTAGAGTACAGAGCATATACTATAAGTTTGTTGAGATATATTTTTAAATAACTAATCTGTTGAGAAGGGTGTAAAGGAAGTGAGTGAGGCCCGCCAGCCACTCAATACCACCAGCCAATGTGACTTTGTGATTTTTGCCCCTCTCATCAACTCTGTGGTTTCAGGGAAAATGAAATACTTCAATTTGGGAATTCCAGAAAATTTTTAAACATCCATCCAATAAAAATCCATTATATTATCAACATTGAGATTTTCCATATTTCATCGGGGTAAAAGTAAAAATCTAATGCTAGCAGTGGGTTATAAACTTAAAAGAAGAAAACATTTACAAATAAACATTCAAATCAGCGCACATGTCTCCTGGATGCTTTGTGTTATGGAATATTGCTTTTCTGACGAAAAAAGTTCTCCACCTATAAAAAAATCCAGATAATATTTGAATGTAGAATAGCATTGCTTAACAATCTTTGTTAATATCTGCACTTCCAAGTTACAAGACCCAGATTTATTTAAAGGAAATTAACCTGTGACAAATATCAGAAAATGGACAAATAGGAGCTAAGATCCCTGTGGAAATTCCAATTTTCTGGGTGCCTTCCATGTACATAACAATGGGGTACAGGGCAGAGAATCTTTGCAGTTCAACTTTCTCATGGCTTCAGCCTCACACCTTCAAAGAATTTAGATTCTCCAATTTTATTTGTGACATCTCTTATTTAAATTATGACAAGATCATATCCTAAAATATCAATTATTGTGCAGATTTAATTTTTAATTTCTGAAACCAGTTGGAGACATCAAGGGCTGGTGAAAAGAGAAAGAAAGTATCATAGAGACAGGAGAAAGTGACAGAGAACTGGGAGTACAGGGGTCCCTTGTCAGCGCCATCTGGAGACCTAACTACAGTGCCCAGTGGCCTTTATCCTATTATCTGGTGAGGCTGGTGAGGCAAACTGCCAAACTGTCCAGGCCGATGCTTGATTTGTGGAAGATTTTACTCACTCCTCTGATCTACCTTTTTATTAATTTTTATTTTTTATTTTTAAATTTTTTTAGTTGTTGATGGACACAATACCTTTATTTTATTTATTTATTTTTATGTTGTGCTGAGGAACAAACCCAGTGCCTCACATATGCCAGAGGAGCACTCTACCACTGAGCTGCAACCCTAGCACCTTTGGGGTAAAATATGGTATTTCCATCTATATATATAATATATTATGATCAGATCAGGGTAATTGGAATATCCATCACCTCAAATATGTGTCATTTCTTTATGTTAGGAACATTCAAAACCCTGTCTACCAACTGTTTTGAAATACACACTTAACTGTTGTCAGCCATAGTTACCCTACTGCTATATAGAACATTAGAAGTTATTCCTCCTATTGAATTGCACCTCTATACCCACTAACTACCTCCTCTCCATCCTTCCCCAACCCTTCCCAGTCTAGGTTAGCCACTATCCTATGAGATGAAATTTTTAACCTGCTTTTTCAAACAGCTCAGAATATGTTTGACTTCTCAGGGACAGGAAAGCCCTCCATATCTATAAGGTAAAGTAGCTGCAATGAATCAATGTGAGACTAATGAAATCAACTCAAATTCTGCCAAGGCAAAATGGAGGGGGAGAGGCAGCCCCTGTGACCCTCATTTTCATGCCAAGCCACATTGTACAAATAACTATACTTTAAACCAAGCCAACTGCTGTCAGTCTCATTTTGAGGATAATTTCACCATGTTTGCTACATAGTTACATATTTTCAGTCCTTGTTTTTGGCAATATTCATTTTCACAGGACACTTTCCTTGTTTAAAATTGAAAGGCAACCGTCTTGAATAATTTGAAAGAACTACGATGATGGTACCGTCTTCAAAATGCCAACTGCAAAGATTACACAATCTGTTCTTTGAAACATATGCTATAATAATTTCTGCATATCAGAAGTGTAAACACAAAGCAAAAAATGCAAACACACCCATGAGGGGTAAAAAGTAAAATTCAGGTTTCATGGAAATACTTTCAAGAAACATGGCAAATATTACATACTTTTAATATTAATGAAGTCATGTAAATCAATAAGAAAAATACTAAAATCTTGAAACTATATGACTTGAAATATAAACAATATATATTGCTTTAAACTGCATATACACATACATAGAGAGGATACTACATACTCTCAGGGTAATTGGAATGTCCATCACCTCAAATGCAATATAGTATGCAAGCATACCCATTTGGTGTGATTGGAACCTCCAAACTGTCTCTGGTGTCTCTACGTGTATACAGGCAAGACCCTATTCCATACACACCTAGGCATAACTGCACAACTCCCTTTCCTTAATTTATTTTAAAATTCCCAATTTTGTCATGTATGTCCTTCTATGTCACATAGATTTAACCCATTGTTTTGGTATCCCAGTCTGTGGCAATGTAAGCTATCACAGGATGTTCCAAGGATACCTGGTTGTCAGGTTTGCAAGTAGTAAAAAATGGAAATAAACATGAGCTTCCTCCAGTGAGGGGATGATGGTTCAATGAATTATGGTGCATCTGTGCTGTAAGATAGTTCTGGGCAAAAGGATATTATGCATATTATAAAATATCATTGAATCCTCACAGCAACCTCATGAGAAAGGGAAATTGTTGTTTCCTTTTAATATTGAGAAGAGTGAGGCTCAAACAAGTGGCATTATACCCCTAATAAGTGGCATAGTGTGGATTCAAACTTAGTGCTAGGGTTTGGATATGTCCTCCAAACAAAAATATATTAAAGGCTTGGTCACTAGCCTTTTGTGCTACTGGGTAACAGCAGAACCTTCAAGAGGTGGGGCCTAGTGGGAGGAAATTAAATCACTGGAGCTGTGCCCTTGACATTGGAACCCTGACCCCTTCCTTTCTCTTTTCTTCCCTACCTCCATGGGGTGAAAAGGTCTATTCTGTGATGTTTCCCCGCCATGACATACTGTGCTAATGTGGACCCAAGGCATCAGGGACAAGTGACCATGCATTGAAACCTCTGAAACTCTAAGCCAGAAAGTCTCTCCTTCTTATTAAAAAGTACATATATATAATAATATTTCAATAATGCAATATTTATAATATATTTTGTCTTATATTTTGCATATTACATACAAAATTTAAAAGACTGATGTGATTTTATCTAGAAAATGTGGTGGCAATGAAAAATACTAGTTTGGGAGAATTGATAGAGTATACTAAAAATAATTCACAAAATCATGATGTAGCATTGCATTTGAATTGATGGATTGCATCTGGTGATTTTTTCCTACTGCTGTTATGTTTTTTGTTTTGTCAGTGAATATTATTTTTATAATAAAGATACTATTTAGTCAATAATACGAACCTACTGTCTTCCAGAAAGGTTAATTAGGCTTAAGCAAATATTTAAAGTCATTTTTGTCCACTAAAGGAGAGTAGATAAGTATAAAAAGGAATAAAATTATTATATTATTATAGTGTTACATCACATATTCACTGATTTAAATGAGACATCTGTATTATTATGATCACATTTATAGTAGTTTTAATTCTTTGCTTTTGTATTAGTAAACATTTTTTCCTATTATAATATTTGACATCCTTCTTTTCTAGAATATTGGGATTGATTTTGCTTCTGCATTTGTATAAGATGAATCTCTCTCTCTAGCTTTTAATTTCTATTTTAACACTTATTCAAGACCATATGGAGGAAATTTTTTTTTGTATTTGCACTTTATAAACTGCAATGATGAAATGTGCATAGCTGAATTTGGCAATACAAGTCCAATTGTGCTATCAAATGATTAGAATTGAAATGTCCAAAAAGACTAAGAATAACCTTAGAACTAGAAATAAACAAAAAGTGAGACCTATCTGTACTGTCTCATTTCATTCAATCTATATGTTCTCCCTGGGTCAAAAAATGATGTTACAGCTATTTTTCTTTTTCTTTTTTTCCAATTATATATATATATATATTTTTATTTATTGATTCATTGAACACAAATGGAGTACAGCTCTTGTTTC
>JAJEJO010004648.1:40667-52084 GCA_020662805.1 Glaucomys volans
TTTCCTTCAAACTGGCAGCCTTGATTTTTAAAAATTACTTTATTGAGTTATCATTGACATGAAATTGCAGTACATGTCCAATATCTATAACTTGATCACTTTGGGGGTAAGTGTTCATCCATAAACCTATCAGCAAAATTTATGCCATAAACATATCCTTCCAAGTCTCCTCTCACCCACCCTCTTTATTACTATATGTGTAGTAAGAACACAAATTGAAGATCCACCCCTTTAGGACATTTTTAAGTATATAGTACAGTATTGTTAACGATAGTTGTATGTCTACCTATCTGTAACACATGTTCATGTTGCATAACTGAAACTTTATGCTCTAATTCTTTCCTATTTCCCTTTCTCCCCTAGTAACTACTCTTGTTTTACAAGGTAACTATTTTAAATTCTACATATAAGTAGTATTATGTAGTATTTGCCTGTCCGTGTCTGGCTTATTTCACTGAACATAGTGTCTTCCAGGTTCATGTATATAGTCATCAATTACAGAATTTCTTTTTATGTGCATGACACTTTATTGTATACTTACATCAAAATTTTCTATCCATTAATCTGATGATGAACATTTGAGTTGTTTCCAATATCTTGGCTATTGTGAATAATACTGCAATAAACATGGGAGTCCAGATATCACCCTGAGATTCTGGCTTCATTTTTTAAAAGATAAAAGCCTGGAAGTGGGATTGCCGAATCATTTGACAGTTCTAATTTTAATATTTTAGGTACCTCCCTACTATTTCCCTTAGCATCTGCACCACTTCACACTGACCCCAAGAGTGAACACTTATTCCCTTTTCTCCACATCTTCATCAACACTTATCTTAGTGTTATGAATAATCATCCTAATACGTGTGGGGTGGCATCTCGATGAGGTTTTGATTGGTATTTACCAGATGATTCGTGAGATTGAACATTTTTCATATTCTTGTTTGCAATTTGTATGTTTTCTTAGGAAAAACTGTGTATTCATTTCCTTTGCCCATTTCTTATTTGGATCATACTTTCTTTGCTATTGACGTTTTAGAGTTCTTATATAATTTAAAAAATACTTCTTTATCACATATAGTTTGCAAATATATTTTTCATTCTGTAAGTCGTCTTTTCATTTTATTGATTGTTTCCTGTGCTGTGCAAAAGCTTTTCAGTTGGATGCAGTCCCTCCTATCTATATTTGCTTTAGTTGCTTTTGGGGTGATATCCAGGAAATCATTGTCTAGACTAATGCCAAGGATCTTTATGCCTATTTTCTTCTGAGTGTTTAATGACTTCAGATCTTACACTGAACTCTGCAATCTATTTTGAGTTATTTTTTTGTATGGTATAGGATAAGCACCCAAATGGAAATGAAATAAATTCCTAGGAACATACAATATACCAATGGTGATACAAAGATAAAGAGCAACCTGAAAGGATCAGTAAAAAATTTGATGGAATCAGTAAACACAAACTTCCAGAAATAAAATCCCAGGACCAGATGGCTACACAGTTGAATTCTACAATACTTTTAAATAATTAATGCCAAACTTTCTAAATACACTTTCAGAAAATAGATTAGGAGACATTTCCAAACTATTTTTATGAGGTCAACATTCACCCTGAAATCAAAGCCAGAAGAAAACACCACAGGAAAAGAAAAATACAGTGAAATAACCCTTATTAACATTGACGTAAAAATATCAACAAAATATTTGCAAAATGAATTTAATAGTACAATTAAAAAAGGATCATACAATAAGACCAAATGGGATTTATCTCTATGATGACAGCATGATTCAACACCTACACAAGTCAATCAAAGTGATTTGACACATTAACTGTATGAAGAATACAAATCACAAGTGCAGAAAAAGCATTTGATAAAATTTATGGTTCTTTCTTGATAAACAGCTCTGAAAAAGATAGGTATACAAATATCATATGTAAAACAAAGATCATATATAAAAATGCCACAGCTGATATCACACTCAACGATAGAAAACTAAAGTTTTCCCACTAAGATCTGGAAAAAGGCAAAGATGTTCACTCTTGCTACTTTTGTTCAATGTGATGTGGGAAGTCCTACCCAAGGCAATTATTCAAGAAAAAGAAAGAAAAGGCATTCACATTAGAAGGAAGAAATTTACATTATCTCTATTTTCAGATGAAGAAAACTCTAAAGACTTCACAAGAAAACCCATTAGAATTAAAATTCAGTAAAGTTGTAGCATCAACATAAAAAATCATTTGCATTACTAGACGCCAACAACTATCCAAAGAAATTAAAGACAAATCCCATTTACAATAATAAAAAAAATTAGCTGGGTGCATTATCATACACCTGTAATTCCAGCAACTTGGGAGGCTGAGGCAGGAGGATCCCAAGTTCAAAGCCAGCATTAGCAACTTAATGAGGCCCTAAGCAGTTTAGGGAATCCATCTTAAAATAAAAAATTAAAATGTCTGGGAATGTGGCTCAGTGGTAAAACACCCCTGAGAGCCATTCCAGTACCCACCCAAAATAAAATAAAATAATAATACTTAAGAACAAATAAAAATCAGAGATGAAAAGACTTTTATACTGAAAGCTATAAAACACTGATGAAAGAAAAGAGACAAATAAATGTAAAGATATTCGATGTTCATGGATTGACATAATGTTGTTACAATGTCCAAGCTACCTAAAGTGGTCTAGAGAGTCAATGCAAACACCATCAAAATCCAACGGCAATTTTCACAGAAATAAAAAAAAAATCAATCCTAAAATTCATATGGACTCATAAAAGACCCCTGAATAGCCAAAACAATTTTAAGCAAGAAAAAAGTGAATGTATCTTTTTTCTTTTTTTTAAATTTTTGATACTAGGAATTGAACCTAAGGGCTCTTAACCACCAAGGCACATCCCTAGCCCTTTTTATTTACTTTATTTAGTTTTGAGACTGTCTAAGTTGCTTTGTCCCACTTCTTAATTGCTTCTGCACAGGTTGCACATTCCTTTGGGAATTCACACTCAGACATTGCCAATTTTTACAGCTTTTGATGAATTAACATCCTTTTGGGTGTGTCCAGCAGAATTAGTTTCAGATGAGAAAGTGCCTGCCTGCTCTCTCTCCTTACAGGGGCCTGTCTTTCCTTAGATTTGAGATTCATTTGTTGAGATTTGATGGATTAAAAAAAAAGTTAAGTAGTTTCAGATTTTCAGGTGTTTCTTTTATGTATGAGAACAATGTTCTTTACAACTTTCTACATATCAATTTTAAAGCCTGAAATATACCAGTTTCCTTCTGAATGTTTACCTGCAAAAATTTTTAATATTCTTCTGTAAGGATAAAGTTAATAACATTTATTTATTTAATAACTTTTCATTGATTACTTTCTGTGTGAAAGGAATTATCTGGTAGGCAGAAATGAATACAACAGAGAAATACCTTGGAGCTCACATTCTCAGTATGGTGGGGAGACAAATACTAAAAATAAAGGGCACAAGTTTTATACTATTTTAACTTAAAAGTTGTTAGATATTATGAAAAAAGAGATAAGATGGAGTAAAGGGGTTAGTAGTGCCATTAGAGAAGAGTTGTTGACCTTAATTTTAATAAAATGGTCATGGAAATCTTCATTGAAAAGGAAAATTTGATCAGAGTTGAACATAAGTGAATTCATCCTATGAGCATCTGGGATGGGGAACCATCACTTCCAGGAGATGAAATAATCAGTACAAAAGGCCCTTGACATTTGTTGGAAGAACACGGAGACCAGTGTGGCTGCAGTAGAGTGGGCAAGGGGAAAAGTAATGAGCATGGTGTCAGGGAGGTGGGAGGAGGCGAACAGATCTGGTGACTTTTGATCATAATACCTTTGGCCTTTATTCAGGGGAATTGTGCAGGCTTAGTAGGGTGTCCGGTAGAGGCGTAACATGATCTGACTTTCATTTAAAAAAAAAAAAAAAAAGCATCAGTCCAGCCACTGTGTTGGGAATAGTCTGGGGTATTGAGTCTGAATGGCATAATCAAATTTTCATGCCATTTAATAAGGGTGACCTTTAAAGAAGATTTCTCCTTTGAGTCCAATTCAGAGTTCTTTCTCTCTTCCAGTAAAATTGTATTTAATTGTCAAAAATGAAGCATGACTTTATTCTACAATTAATGGGACTTAAAATGCTAAACTGCAAATCATAATGGCTTAAACTACACACCAGGAAAATTTGGAAAATATTCTGATGCATTTCGTACAATCAATTTTTTCGCACTATCTCCGTCTTTGTTATTAATCATATGCATCTGAAATGTCCTGAAAGCAGCATATACTAAATTTGTAATATTGTCATCAGTCTTAAAATTTATTTAACCTATATTACCTCTATTTCTCATTGAACCAGACAATGAAATAGTTAAGATTAATATTCTGTAGTTTAAATTTAAAAAGAGCAACAGACATGATGTTTTTAGGCAAAACATTTTGCTACTCATTTCCCCACTCTCTCCCAAAGTAGAATCCTTGTGTATAAAATTTACTCACTCCAATTTTTCATTAAGCTTATTTGTAGTTTGTCTGTATGGTGGTACAATTAGCCGGGCTACACTCATTGTGCTTACTGGAGGGACAGACCAAAAGTTATAGCTACCAAAATTTTGAAAATGATACTGATCAACAGTATCCTTATGTTTCTGTTAGTGCATTTTGATGTTTTCAATGATAACTTTTAAAAAAAAATAAATCTCATCATAGTAACTAATCACAATTTTTCATAATCAGCATCACAATTTTTCATAATCAGCATCAAATTCAGTTCAAGTTAAATCCATGTGAATGTCATTTTTTGGATTGCCTATAATTTTCATACCCAAATAATACCTCCCAAATTAGCTTGTTGGCCATCAGATTCACTTCTAAATGCCAAATGACAAAATAGTGCCTAGAATAACAGGCTTTTGATTTTTTTTTTATTATTGTTGAATGACTGAATTGTGATGACATAATATCTGAAACAGTTTTCTTATCTCATATATAAATACATATCTGTCTTCTTGGTCTCAACATTGATAATGTACAAATACCTCATATTCAATATGTCTGTAACTGAACAAATTTCACCCAATTTGTTCTTCCTGAAGTGTTTTTACTGTAACCACTATCCATTTGGTTCTTTAAATTAGAAATCCGGGGTCATCCTTAACTCATACTTTTCTTTTAACTCCTACATGCAATCATTCCCTATTAAGTGACAGAACTTGCACCACTTGATTTTTTTATTCTTTGTATTTCAACCACTGCCACCCGAGTTGAAGCCATCATCTCTTATCTTGATGACTGAAATGGCCTTTTAAAACATCCAACTCAGCTGCTGTCCAGCCCAATCTCCATTCTCCACAGCCCGCATGATCACTCAAGTTCAGATCTAACTTCTCACTTCCTTATCTAAATCATTTTGGTAGTTACCTATCACTCTTAAGGACAGAATTTCCTTAATTATGGTCTCAAAGTCCTGCCCAGGGGAGTCTCTCTAGGTGGTATAATTTGTTCTGTTTCACTCTCGGCCTCTTTCTCCCTAGAGTCCTTAGGATGTGGGCTGAATTTTCCCAGTAGGACACTTTTTTCAGTCTGGAACGATCTTGGACTTCCCTAGCTCTGTTCTTACTCCACTTCACTCCCACTCTCCCCCTAACTCCTCTTTATGAGAGGTTCACTTCTCAGATCTTGGCTTCAGCATCTTGTTCTTGCTTGCATGTGTGGTCTCTTTTGGGTTTTTGTTTTACTTTATAAACTTAGTACTTCTAAGATACTATGCACTTTTCTTGACCAGTCTTCACTTTGCATTATAATATTTTTATTACATACCTTATTCTGATATATTGTAGGTATTGTGAGTTATCATCACTGTTTGGTTTAAGGATTTAACACCAGTTCTTAGCACAGTGTTTGAGACATCATGTACATTCAATAAATATAAGTTGAATTAATTAATAGATGAATCTCAAAAGAACTTTTGGAATGCAACATATTTTTATCAAGTAAATTCTGATCAATATCAACCTTCAAATGATTTTTAAATACTGTATTTTTATAATCATATATTTTCATAATACATTTGAGCTATATTTTTGAAGAATTGTTTTTCATATTTTAGTGTTTTCATAATTATTTAAAAGTGTATTTTTCTCAACATTTGATCTTTGAGGGTTATTGCAGCTTAGTTATTGAAAATTCTTGTATAAGTACTAGGATTTCTATTTATGACTTAAGGCATTAAGGCAAAAGTACATGGATAGTGACAGAGAAAAACCAAATATACAAAAGCAGAATGCAAAGCAAAAGCATTGCAGAAAATAATGACAAATAAGTATACCTCAAGCAATTTAATAATATAGAATAGCTGTACACAGAACAAAACATCATATTTAAATGCTTGTATCATAAACAGGATTTATGGTGTGCATTTACAATAGTTCTTTCTTTGTTAAGATGTGCCATTGGTGTTTGTAATATGGAGCAGATACCTAAATTCTAATATCATTAATATATGCCAAGTATTACTACTTTATCTGACACTATTCATCACATTCTAATTAATCATCAAGGAAGAATCCGCTATTCTTTTTAGATATAGACCAATAACTCTTGGGAAAATTAAATCATCTTTCAGAAACATCTCATTCCTTGATGCTAATAATTCAGTGCAAATGAATAACAGCCAGATCATATTATGTAATTTCTCTTTAACACTCTGCATCTTATGTATGGAAATTTCATTCTGCATTTGAAATCTGCATTTTTTTTTCCTCAAAGTCATTTGCAGTATTGTGATAAGTAGCAAAAGGTCATTCACAAACTATAATGTGAGCTTCAGCTGAAGCTGGAAATGTTAAAAAGAGCATTATTGGTAAAGGCAAAATGGAGTAGATGGGTCACTGTGAACAAGAATAGAAACGCAGGGTATTCTCATCCATTTTGTAATATGTAATCTCATTTTAACCTCTATCTTTTCAATGTTGTACTTAATAACATGACAATGACTCAATTTTCTAGGTTAATTTGCAATTCATTCCTGTACTTATCGTAGTACATAAACAGAAAAATGGTCCTATGGTCTGAATATTTGTGTCTTCCCTGCCAGATTCATATGCTGAAATCCTAACTCCTGGGGTGACAGTACTGAGAAATGGAACCTTTGGAATGTGATCAGATCACAAAGGCTCTGCCTTCAGAGCATTAAGGAATGAGTGCTTTTATGAAATAGACCCAAGGGAGTTTGTTTGTTCCTCCTGCACACCATGTAAATACATAGCAAAAAAGAACCATCTATGGATTAGGATACAGACCCTCTCCAGACACTGAAATTTCTTTGACCATATACTTTCCAGTCTCTAAAATCCTAAGAAATGTATTTCTGTTCCTTACAGGTTACCTTGTCTATGATATTTTGTTAGAGCAGACCAAATGGACTAAGGAAAATGGAAAGAAAAAAATCCTTTAAGGTCCATTACATATATTATTTCTTGAATGATAATCTGTTTTGATAAGTCATAGTTGGGATGGGTAGTTGAGAATTTCTATGCCCATTTAGTGGCATACTGGGTGATAATAAACCCTGAGTTATCAAGGCAATTAACTATGGATCATCAGCCTTCATACCTACCACCCACTGCCTTATTCCAAGAACTGCTTTATATTCCTGAATCAGGGAGTGGCACAGAGAGCATGAAGGGATTTCTTTAAGAATTCTACCTTTTATCACAGAAATTCAAGGATAACTGCTCCTACTGATATTTTTAAAAGTCATTAGTGGCAGTTTGAATGCCAATTCCAATTATAGACCACAGACTTATATAAATATGAGTCAGGTGACATTAACATCTTCAACCAAACTCTCATGCTTTAAAATACCATCCACTGCAAAGATGAACCTCAAATTCCACATTTCTACCTTCTTTGGAAATTCTCTTCTGTCTTTCCTAGTAGCATATTTTAGAATAAAATAATAACTCTTCAGACATGTTTTCCTTCCTATCTTTTGGAATTGCATGATAATTTACCTACTAGTATGTGCCAAGAAATATTAGTGGCCACTATAATTGTAGTGATTAATAATGTACTGTTTAAATTTGCATTTCTCTAATTACTAGAGATGTTGAATACTTTTTCATGTATTTATTGATTGCCTGTTCATCCCCTTCTGTAAAGTGTCTGTCCAGATCCTTGGCCCATTTATTGATTGGGTTCTTGGTATTTTTGGTGTAAAGTTTTGTAAGTTCTTTGTAAATTTTGGAGATTAGCGCTCTATCTGAAGTGCGTGTGGTAAATATTTTCTCCCCCTCTGTAGGCTCTCTTTTCACAGATTGTATCCTTTGCTGAGAAAAAGCTTTTTAGTTTGAGTCCATCCCATTTATTCATTTTTGCTTTGATTTCTTGTGCTTTGGAAGTCTTGTTAAGGAAGTCTGATCCTAAGCCAACATAATGAAGATTCGGGCCTACTTTGTCTTCGATTTGCTGCAGGGTCTCTGGTCTAATTCCTAAGTCCTTGATCCATTTTGAGTTGAGTTTTGTGCAGGGTGAGAGATATAGGTATAATTTCTAAGATTTCATCTTACTCCAATTAGAATGGCTTTTATCAAGAACACAAACAATAAAAGATGTTGGCATGGCTGTGGGGGAAAAGGCACACTTTTACATTGCTGGTGGAGTTGCAAATTGGTACAGCCACTCTGGAAAGCAATGTGGAGATTCCTCAGAAAACTAGGAATGGACCCACCTTTTGACCCAGTTATCCCACTCCTTGGTTTATACCCAGAAGACTTAAAATTAGCATACTACAGTAACACAGCCACATCACTGTTTATAGCAGCTCAAATCACAATAGCTAGACTGTGGAACCAACCTAGATGCCCTTGAACAGATGAATGGATAAAGAAGATGTGGTATATATACACAATGGAATACTACTCAGCCATAAAGAAGAATAATATTATGGCTTTTGCAGATAAATGGATGGAATTGGAGATTATTATGCTAAATGAAACAAGCCAATCCCAAAAAAGCAAAGGCCAAATGTTTTCCCTGATAAGCAGATGTCGATATAGAATCTGGTTGAGGGGATGGGAGGTTAGAGAGGAATGGAGGCTTTTTAGATTATGTAGAGGGAAACGAAAGGGGGAGGGGGTGGGGTATGAAAAATAGTGGAATGAGACAGACATCATTACCCTATGTATATGTGTGATTAGCAAGAATGATATGACTGTACATCATGCACAATCATAGAAATGAAAATTTGCACCCCATATGTGTACAATGAATCAAAATGAAGTCCGTGAAAAAAATTTTAAAAAATGTACTATTTCGAACAGTATATGAAAACATCATCTCAAATAACAGAAGTGACTGGGCATTGTGGCACACACCTGTAATCCCAACAGCTTAGAAGGCTGAGGCAGGAAGATCCCAAGTTCAAAGCAACTCAGGGAGACCCTGTCTCTAAATGAAATACAAAATAGGACTAGGATGTGGCTCAGTAGTCGAGTGCCCCTGAGTTCAATCCCTGGTACCAAAAAATAAAAAATAAAAATAAAATAAGAGGTATTGAAAGTATTTTACATGGGATGGATATATAAAATATGGAAAAATCAACTTACAAAATCATGCTAACCGTATTATGTGTACTAGTCATGTTCTGTGTACCAAAAGTTCTCCTTGAAGAAGGAAGTAAGTCATATTTGGTACAGAGTCATCACTGTGTTTCATTTGCCAGTATATCCCCAAATAAATTGGCTTTATTTTAGAGACCTGGTGTTACAAAATATTTTTTAATACATTAAACTTTATGTACTTATTTTTACTATTCATTTTAAAATTTTTACCAGACTCCATTTTGATTCATTGTACACAAATGGGGTACAACTCCTCATTTCTATGGTTGTGCATCTAAATAGTCAATTATGAATGCTAGAATAAACTTCTGCATTCATCTTTTCAAAGATCAGGATTAAGTCTGAGTTAACGACCTGAATAAGTCCCAACCTGAATAAGACCTGTGGAGAAGAATGTCATAACTTATATGAATTACAGAATTAAATATTTCTTAGGATGATTATTGGTATCTAATATCCTTATCACTTAGAGAATAACAAAAACCCAAGGGTGTAGCTTCCTACACTGACTTCATTGGGTCACATAAGAAAATAGTATCCCAAGGTTGGTGCATTTCCTAAAGTCAGATGTTTTATGCTTAAATAATGTTATTGAGACGGTGGCATTGTTAGCTTCTCTGTGGGTGCTCTGGATGTCCTCATACTTGATACTCAGTCATTGGACGTGTTTGGCCAATGACGTAGGGGAAGAAGTGAGTATGCTAGTCAGTACCTAAACCTGAGAACTTCATGTGCTACCTTGTGCCTCTTGCATCTCTGCAACTACTAGAAAAAGACTGCCCCAGCTAGCCCACTTATCCAAGAAGAATGTCACACACAAGATGAAAACTGCCCCAGGTGATCCACAGACCTGGGGTGAGAAGCAATTCTGTCCCAACTTCTGATTCTGGAAACAGAGATTTCCAGCAGAGTCTACCCTAGATCAGATCAACCCTGCTCATCTGCAGATTTGAGAACGACAATAAATCACTGTTGTTTCAGGCCATTGAGTTTTTGGGTGATTTGAAACTCAGCAATAGATTATAGATATGATCATCGATAATAGTCTAGCCCAGAATCACTTACCTGGCCTCCTTTTTTTGTCCACCCACATCGTGCCCTGCAGTGACACATGAAGGTCAGGTCCTCATATTCTTATTCAGGTACTTCTGTTTCAGCTCTGGATCTCTTGCAAGGGATTACTGAAGACAGAACACAGTTCCACACAAGTAAGTAGAAGTGTGTAGCTCAGAGTCATCAAACTCCTTACTTGGAAAAAGAATCCTAAATTATAAAAGACATGATTTTTGTAGAGACAAAACTTTCACAAAAACATATACCATAATAAAACGCATTGCACACAAAACATTTGGTTCCTCTGACTAAAATATTTGCATGCACATTAATAGTTTCTTCTCAGTTTTTCCTTCAAAATAGAGGGTTTATGTGTGCCTTCTATGTGAGAAATTAAAGGACTTATTAAAGAAATTTTTCCAAGTAGGAAAAAATTAAAGAATAATTCAAGTCCTCATTAGTGAAATGACCGTAATTTTTGTATGTTAAAATGTCTTTTGGAAATGCTTTACAAACAATATGTTTCATAAAAAAATAACAAAGTTTGAAATAAGAAGAGCCTATTTTACATGTGCATATACGTTATATGTGTTCCACTTTTCTCGTTCAATATATTATGAGCACTTAATCACATTTAAACTTTGTAAAGCACAATATTAATTGCTGCTTATCAAGTCAATCAATATATTAGTACTTTATTCTTTTTTTTTTTTTCAAGTGCTTTTTTTTTTTTT
>JAJEJO010004648.1:57084-74993 GCA_020662805.1 Glaucomys volans
ATCTTTATTCTCGTTGACCTCTAAGAATCTTTTAATTTCCCCCCTAATGTCTTCTGTTATCCATGTATCATTCAATAGCATATTATTTAATCTCCAGGTCTTGGAGTAGTTTCTGTTTCTAACTTTCTCGTTGATATCTAGTTTCATTCCATTATGATCTGATAGTATACAAGGTAGTATCTGTATGTTTTTGTATTTGTTAAGAGTAGCTTTGTGGCATAACATATGGTCTATTTTAGAGAAGGACCCATGCGCTGCTGAGAAGAAAGTGTATTCGCTTTTTGATTGATGGAATATTCTATATATGTCCGTTAAGTCCAGATTAGCGATTGTGTCATTGAGTCCTATAGTTTCTTTATTCAATTTTTGTTTAGAAGATCTGTCCAACGGTGAGAGAGGAGTGTTAAAGTCTCCAAGTATTATTGTGTTTTGGTCTATTTGATTCCTGAAATTGAGAAGGATCTGATTGACATACATGGATGCGCCATTGTTTGGTGCATAAATATTTATGATTGTTATGTCCTGTTGATTTATGCTACCTTTAAGCAATATGAAATGTCCTTCTTTATCCCTTCTGACTATCTTTGGTTTGAAGTCTGCTTTGTCTGAAATGAGAATGGAAACCCCAGCTTTTTTACTCAGTCCGTGTGCATGGTATGCTTTTTCCCAACCTTTCACCTTTAGTCTGTGGGCATGTTTTTCTATGAGATGAGTCTCTTGAAGGCAGCATATTGTTGGGTCTTTCTTTTTAATCCAGTCTGCCAGTCTATGTCTTTTGATTGATGAGTTTAGGCCATTTACATTCAGGGTTATTATTGAGATATGACTTGTATTTCCTGTCATTTTAGCTTTTTTAGGGTTTTTAGCTTAACTTTGTTTCTCCTTTGATGGACTCTTTCTTTAGGGTAGTTCCTCCCCATGATGACTGAGATTGTTATTTTTCGTTTCTTCCTCTTCGAATATTTTGTTGAGAATGTTCTGTAGGGCAGGCTTTCTCTTTGTGAATTCTTTAAGCTTTTGTTTATCATGGAAGGATTTTATTTCATCATCAAATCTGAAGGTAAGTTTTGCTGGATATAAGATTCTTGGTTGGCATCCGTTTTCTTTCAGAGCTTGAAATATGTTGTTCCAGGCCCTTCTTGCTTTTAGGGTCTGGGCTGATAAATCTGCTGATATTCGTATCGGTTTCCCCCTGTAGGTAATCTGATTCTTTTCTCTCGCCGCCTTTAAAATTCTATCTTTGTTTTGTATGTTAGGCATTTTCATTATAATGTGCCTTGGTGTGGATCTGTTGTAATTCTGTGCATTTGGTGTCCGGTAAGCTTCTTGTAATTGATTTTCCATCTCATTCATCATATTAGGGAAATTTTCTGATAATATTTCCTTGAATAGATTATTCATACCCTTGGTTTGTATCTCTGCACCTTCCTCAATCCCGATTACTCTTAAATTTGGTCTTTTCATGATGTCCCATATTTCTTGGAGGGTTCGTTCATGATTCCTAACCATCTTCTCTGTTTGTTCAACTTTGTTTTCAAGATTAAATATTTTGTCTTCATTGTCTGAGGTTCTGTCTTCCAGGTGATCTATTCTGTTAATTATGCTTTCTATTGAGTTTTTAACTTGGTTTATTGTTTCCTTCATTTCCTTGTTTCCTTCAAGGATTTCTGTTTGTTTTTTCCTCAGAATTTCTATCTCTTTATTGAAGTAATTTTTTGCTTCCTGCAATTGCTCTATTAACTGATTATTCATAGCCTGAATCTGCTCTCTCGTCACATCATTCTCTTCTCGGATCACTTTAATTATGAACATTCTGAACTCCATTTCTGTCATTCCTTCTACCATGCTGTCTTTGGGTTCTCTTGATATGTCATCTAGGTTTAATTGGGACACTTTCTTCCCGTGTTTTCTCATGGTGTTCGTGTATCTTCCCCTCTGTTGTTTGAGGGGTGTTTGATCAAGCGGTGACCCAAGAAAGGTGCTGTCCCACTACCTCCAGGTTGGGAATGATCAATGCTTCTGGGCAGAGGCAGCCTAGTGTTGATAGACAATTAGATACAGCAAGGTGGTAGACTCCGGGCCTGGGTGTGGGCCTGGGCACTAGTTCAAGTTGGGGTGGTGTCACAGAACTGTGCTCAGTGATGGAGACCCTGGGCTTGAGAGCCCAGGCTGACCTGAACTCCTCGCTGGGGGTTCAGGCAGTGGCAGGTGGTTGCTCTCTCCTGGGGACACTGTAAGCTATTGCCAAAGGCCCAAAGCTCCCTGCTGGATCACTCCAGACACTGCTGACACTGCTGGCGGCCCCAGGGAAGCTGGGGGAGTGGCGCAGAGTAGTTTCCACTCCCTGCCAGAGACTGCGTTCTCAGAGTTTCCCGGCTGGAGCTCCCCCTGAAGCAGCTGGCGTCCCCAGGAAGCTGGAAATGGACCCCCACTGCCAGGGAATCCGCCAAACTCAGAGCAGTTCCACCTCCCCTGCCGGAGTCAGTGATTCCAGGGGCTCCGGGCCCACCTCTCCAGGTGCGGCTTGAGGGTCTGGGAAGCCCAAGATGGGCGCTCTCTGCCAGGTAAGCTGGGGGGAGTGGCACAGAATAGTTCCCGCTTCCCGCCAGAGACTGCGTTCCCAGAGTTTCCTGGTTGAAGCTCCCCTGACGCAGCCGAAGGCCCCAGGAAGCTGGTAATGAGCCTTCTCCACCAGTTAAGCCGCCAAAATGGCGTGGGGTAGTTCCATCTCCCCACCAGAGTCCGCGATCTCAGAGTTTCCCGGACGCCTCTGAATGCCCAGGTAGCCTGAGATGCTCGGTCTCTGCCTGGGAGGCCGCTGGCTGGTGCTGGAGCCCCGGCCAGTGACTCCGAAGCGCTACTGGGGACGCGCACTCACTTGTTGGCTGTCGCAGATCCAGGTCGGTGGCTCCGAAGCAGCTGCAGGTTCAGGCGCTCCGGGATCGTAGCTGTCCGGCTCCCGGATCGTCGCTCGCTGCCCGCGGCGGGCCGAGCCCAGCCCGGCTGAGTTGGTTCTGGAGCGGCACCTGGGGACCCCTTATATGTGCTTTGAATATAAAGTCTCGTTGAGAGTCATATTCCTGCTGTTTGAATCCCGAGCAAGTAGGAATCCACGGAGCAAGTAGGAATGCAGCCTTCCTCTAATCCGCCATCTTGGATCTTGTAGTACTTTATTCTTAACCAGTTGTTTCTTAGTCTTATTATAAAATTGCAAGTGAACATACTTATGCATACATTTTTTATTATTTCTCTGAGTACTTCAAGCTAAACACTATAAACTGAATTATTTAGTCAAGGCATTAAAATGGTCTTAAAACTTCTGATTGGCTTTTTTAAAAATGATTTTGGACACTTTAAATGATATTTTCAGAATTATATCAGCTGAATCAAAATATAAAGTTGGTACTTCAATGGTTTCTTCCCTAAATGTCATTTATATAACATGTAGTATATGTTATATATAATGCATATAGTATGTATAAAGACAAATAGGTATTAATTCACCATGAAGTTTGGAGCTATTTCTTCAATATTGTATCCCAACACCTACAATAAAATCTGAAAAAAATGCTCTGTACATAGTTGTTCAATGAATGAATCAAACATAAAGTGGTTGTCCCAACAATTTATAAGACTAAAATTAATTTTCAACTTCATATAATGCTTACATGATTCTTAGTTATTTCAAGTACTGCTTATGTGGTTTAACTGTTCCTGTTGTTTGTTCTTCTGTGAAAACTTTTACAAATTTTGAAAATCTCTCCAGGATGGTTCTGGTAAAATTCAAAGGGTGGCCAGATATTTTGGGTTTAGTTATACCAAAAAATGCTGTGAAAGGAAGCCTCAAAATCATATGCAACATTGCAGATCCATCCTAAACTTAAAATGAATATCCAGACTGGTTTTTAGTGGAGTCGCAAAATGAACAAATTTATGGGAATATCTGTGGGATATTCCAGTGGGAAGGCCAATCAGGTGAGGAGCATCTAACATCTGATGTGGTTTTGTTTGAAGGGATCTAGCAACTTACTTTGAACTAGACTTCCATGAGTGTTTTCTTTGATTACCCCAGTGTATGTATCCTTTTTTTAAATCCAGGTAGTCTTCACCTGACATTTTAATGTCTATGAATTTCTCTATACCTGTTCTTTTCTTGTTTCTATAGGAGATTTTAAGATCAAGAAATACATTTGTGTTTTCCAGCAAGGTACAACTCTACCTTTTCTAGTGCTAGGAAAGCTTGTAGAAGAATCACAATTTAGAAGTATTCATTGGAATTATAAATTAAAGTTGATCTTTGAAACAAATGCTATGTATGCTATTTTTAAAATGTTTAGCAAACTAAATGAAATCTCCTCTGTAAAGGTAAATAGAAAACTAAGAACCAGAACCAAAGGTTTTGCTTAAAATAGACTATGCCAGTTAGCTTGAACAGATATCTGAGTATCTGATTGCTTACTGTGGATAGAAAAAGAATTGAAGGTGTTAGTAGCACACTTTCTTTTTTTTATCCAAACAAGACTTCCTAAATGAAGAACCACTACAGAGTCTAAACAAATGTCAGTGTTCAAAACATGCTGAAAATATTGGCACACAGAAGATTAACAAAACTGGGCTGCAAGAGAAAATTTGCCAAAGGCATAGCATGCTTAAAATATCCCAAAAAGACTGGTCTTGAAAAACAATTCCTATAGAAATACAGCTACAAGCAACCTATAAACATCTGTTTCATTTTGGTCTGGGGTTAGGAGTTAATCTCATATTCAGTTAACAGATGAAAAACGAGGCTTGCTCCCTGAGAACACATGAATATTCGGTTTACATAAGCACATGCACCTCTGAGAGAAAAAGACACGTGTATCAGTTATCTATTGCCACGGCAAGGTTGCTGAACAATCAGCGAAGCTTGGTGGTATGTAATTTAGCATATATTTTTCAAGGTTATGGAGTAACTGGTCTTGGCAAGACTCAGCCAGTTCTACTTGTTTCTTCAGCAAAGTTGTTATCCTCTTCTGGAAGCTTCAGACTTGCAGGGCAGCACCTTCTTTAGATGGCAGCACTCCAAGGAAAAATGCAGAAACACAGAAGGTCTCTTGAAATCTAACATTAGAACTGGCAAGCTGTACTTCTGCTACATTCAATTGATCGAAGCAATTTTGTTATGGAATTCGGATTGAAAGAATGGATAAACAGACCCTACTTCTTTCTTTGTTTTTGACTGCAATATCCATTGGAAAGACGACAGCTTACAGAAGGGTGAAATATTGAGGCTCTTAATGCAGCTTTCTTACTCTCCAGGGTTCACAACCACTGGTCTAGAGTATCAGGCACCTACCTGTACATTAGAAATACAGCATAAAGGCAAGATGCTCTGTTTTATTTTTTTCCCTTAAATTATACTCCCTGAGACAAGGCATTACAGAAATTGATTCCTTTTTCTATCTGTACATTATTTAATACATCAAGATGCTCCTTTGTCTCCCTGAAACAAGAGAAACAATAGCTTCTTCTCTTTTGATTCCTCCTTGATTGGCCATCCACAATTATTTTACCACAAATTAAAAACAAATGTCTTGTAATCCTAGCGGCTTGGGAGGCTGAGACAGGAGGATCCAGAGTTCAAAGCCAACCTCAGCAAAAGTGAGGCACTAAGCAACTCAATGAGACCCTGTGTCTAAATTAAAAAAAAAAAAAATAGGGCTGGGGATGTGGCTCAGTGGTTGAGTGCCCCTGAGTTCAATCCCCAGTACCATCCCCACCAAAAAATAAATAAATAAATGTCTTAAAAATATCAACTTGACCTGGTAATTCCTTTTAACTTTAAAGATGATTTAAATAAGCATTTTAAAAGGAAGTGCAATTGTCACTAGCAAAGCAAAAATGGAAATGGCCTTAGGTAAAAATAGTAGAAATTCAAAGCAACATAAAGATTGCAGGTAATTCTGTGGACAGTGACTGTGGCCAATGGACAAGTAGCGAGCACTTCATTTCTTTGGTTTCACATTCATTTTTTCTTGTTAAGTGTTTACTCTGGATGAGGATTGAAATAGTAATCTGTATTTGACTAGCTTTTTCAGCCTCTGGCATGAATGTATTCTCAGTTGATGCATAAAATGTTTTGTCTTTTTGTCTTTTTTGCGGGGGGAGGGTTAGTGTTTAGGGTGATCATTGTCAGTCATCGTAACTGCCACTTTAAAAGACACAACAACCTCTGCTCTAAAATAGTCTAGGACAACTGAAGGCCATTGAAAATAGTGGAAACACTTTGATGATTGAGGTCATTTTCCAGCAGGTCACTAACGAATGTCCCCAGGATCCTACTACTGACCTCCTTTTTGCTAAGCCTTACCTCTTCTCTGTTGCACATTCATCTACATTCTTTCCCTTTGGTCTCTCAAAGTGAGCCAATCATTTGACATCCCTGCTTCAGCTGTAGTTATAGAGATTCCCTGTCATAGGATTTTAATTTATGCATGGAACTGTTGTTTACACATTGCAAATACCTCTAATTACATTATATAGTGATGTAATGACATAAATCATTTATGTTTTTCTTCCTCCATCTATTGACATGTTACTCAGCACATGGTCGATGTTCATATTCTCAAATTAATAATTAAAAAATCTATAGAACAACAACAGATCCTGAGTGAGTTATCAATGAGAATTGTGTAAGTTAAATAACAAATTGCAGTGTAGGGAAAATTTTGTGTTTATTTGAAGACTATGTATTGTCTGGAGCACACTGTCATGGGTTATCTGGTTATGGTCATGTTTATTTTAATATAAATCATAATTTTAATTTTGAAATTATTCTTTTTGTATTTTGAGTTCTTGATATTGAGTCTGTGATTACGACATGTAAATAACTATTATTGCACTTCAGTACTGCAGGACCCAACATTGAAAGTATCAGCCGTAGCATAATTCTTTTAATAAAGAACATGATTGTCCCAGAGACTTTGTGAAGAATTGCTGCTCTAAACATGGAAGAGAAATTGTGCTTTATTAGAGTATTTTTTACTCTAGGGGAGTATAAACTGGCTCAGTGTTCACTTAAAAAAATATTATGCATGTCTCCTTTTGGCAGACCTGACTTTTTAATTCTTTAACTACAGGCATTTGGAATGAGCTGAAGCATGATGATATTTAAAAAAATTATTATACAGACAGATGGAAATAGAAGTCACAAAACATCTGCTGTTTTGATGTTTTCCCTGGTCCAAGTTACCCTACCTAAACGTCAGACACTATTTCCCAATTATTATGTTTTGTTTACATTACGTAATTTCGTTCATTAATTGCATGACTTTTCTGAAATTTTTCCTTGGATGTTTTGAGCAATTCATTCTATATTTATAAAATGCCCTCACCATATAACTATATATATATATGGTTCTAAAGATCATGGAGATTCTAAAGCTTATATGGAAAGTGAAAAGTGCTAACCAATTCAGGACTAAAAACAAGAGGACTCATGCTACCTTATTCCAAGTTATTATAAAGCTCCAGCAATCAAAACAGTGTTGTATTAGCAAAAGAATAGACATCGATCAACATAACAGAATAGACAACACCGAAATGGAGCCACACAGATATAGTCAACTCAAATTGATGAAGGCACAAAAGCAATTCAATGGAAAAAGTATAACCCTACCAACAAAAGGCACAGTAACATATGTTCGTAAGCAAAAGCCAACAAGCAAAATGCCATCAACACAGACTTTACAAAAATCAATTCAAAATGGATCATAAACCTAAATGTAACAATGCACCAGAACAAACTTTCTGAAAGAAAGTAAATGACAAAAATAAACCTGATCTTGGTTTTGGTGATGAATTTTTAGATGAAATATCAAAAGCACAATTCATTAAAAAAAAAAAATTGACAACCTGAACAAAAAAACAAGACAAGTCAGAGGATCAGAGAAAATATTTGTAAAATACATATTTGATAAAGAACTTTTAATCAAAACATACAAAGAACTTTTAAAATTCAAAAATAAGAGAATGAATAATTCTTTTTAAGAATGGACAGAAAGATCAGAAAAGACACTTCACCAAGAAAGATATACCTATGTCAGATATACGAAAAGATATTCAACATCATAGATCATTAAGAAAATTCAAATTTAAACATGATATCATTACACACCTATGAAAAGGAATCAATTCCCAAAAAGCATGCAGTCCAGCAAACACACGCCATGGTAGTTACCACTTAATTGACAACCTACATACTCTCAAAAGCTTGCATGTGCATGTTTATTTCATAACCACCAAACACTGGAAGCAACCACCATGTTTTTCAGTAGGTAAATGGATATTGAAATTGATCAGGTGAAGGAATGGCAGGAGAGAGATATCTTACTTTTGGAGCAGGACTATGTGGAATTAGCAAAAGTAGCAGGCTAGAATGATTCATGCATTCACAGAGCTGGAATTATCAATATGAACTCATGTTTAGCTTACCATGGATATGCATCACTACATGTAGAAATTTCTATAGCTGTATGTGCACCTACTGGTTAGTATAAACACATTCTATCAATTGAGAAGACCTGGAAGTAATGACACTCCAGTTGCAAAGAGCCATACCTAGTAGCCAGGACTTGGTTTTTATTTCCATTCTAAAATAAGCACCATAAAATAGGACTCCCTTGAGAATGTCTGATTCTCAACAGAAAATATACAAGATTAGTGAATCAGAGAATCTTGGAGTGCCACGAAGAAAGGAAGCTCTCAAATTCACATCCACAATGGTATGGATATTTCATAATGATGCAGAATCCAAATGAAAGATTTCCCAAGGGCCAGAGCTGTAAAATTTGAATAACAAGATAAAGTAGTATTGGTTTATAGTTCAAAGTATGAAATAAACATCTATGTCTATACTCATATAAATAAATAATTGAATAAATAATAAATAAATCAATAAATGGGGGAGAACAAACAAATCTCTTATGCAAAAGAATCCCTAACAATTTAAATAGACCACTCTTAAGCAGATGAAGCATATTCTCCAGTATCAAAATGTTGGTTGCCCATAGAGACTTCCTATCAAAGAGTTCATTATGGTAAAAAGGGAAGGGAGGAAAACTGTAGAGCAGAGAAAACTAACACTAGCTGGTTAATCAAAGTTCCTATCAATAGCAATAAATCATGTTAATTCTATATAACTTGATACACTGTGATGAGAAATGCACTCTACCCCTGTGATCTTCCTCCTCAAACCCAATCCAATCATGAGAAAAGTCTCAGAAAAATCACAAATGAGGTTCAATCTATAAAAATGCATCTCAAAACTATCAAGGTCATCAAATACATGGAAAGTATTAGAAACTGTCATAGCCAAGAGAAACCTAAGGAGATGTAATAATTAAATGTAATGGATATTCTAGAAAGTATCCTAGAAGACAAAGGACAGGAAAATTTTAAATCAGATTAAAGCATGAACTGGTTCATTAATTATGGCGAATGTATTATACCAATGGAAGGAGGTAGTAACTTGGTAAACTGGGTATAGTGTGTAGAAATTCTTATCTTCTTAGTGGTTCTGTAAATAAAAATCTCTTCCAAAATTAAAAGTTTATTCTTTAAAGGGTGGTTTTTGATTCATAGTTGTATACTGCAGGGGGAAAAATATGGACTTTTATTAACTTAAAACTACCCAAGACAAGTACCATAAGAATATACTTAACATAGATAGATATAACCAAACACTTTTAAGGCTTGACTACATTTTACTTGTACTGCCTTTTAAAAAAATCTCTCTCAAGCACTTCCTAGAGAATATTTGAAAACATTTTAAAAGTGCATTAATTCTGTATTTCAATAGCTTCTGTATTAAATGTTTCTAATTCTTGTAAATACGGCATAATTCACTATAATTCTGGCCTTGGAGAAATAAAAGGCCAAGCTTTTTCAGCTACGTCTTGGAATCAGTTTTGACATCGTGTTTACACAGCAAACAAAAGGGGCAAAACACTTACGACTTTTCTGAATGGTCTAAGCCAAGATGTAATTTAATCCATATGTTTTCCACAAATGGTTCATCAATTATTGATTAAGCTTAATGAGTATGCTAATAAGAAGAACTCAAGTGGCTTCTTTAGCCCTTCTGTGCTTTTCAGGACCTCATAAATTTTTGAAATGGTGACTGCTGGAAATAGATTATGGATTGGTGCCAAGGAGCCATAATGCAGACCACATATGGTGTTCAAGGGCTGATGTTTGTCCTTTTAGGATAGTATCAAAAACGTACTTTGTGTGACATTTGTTCTCAAACATAAATTATAAAGTTTCCCCTGGTGTACTTGTTTTATGTCTTATTCATGTTCACAGGAGATTGTAAAATACAGATATTGCTCATTTTGAAGATTAAATTGTGAAGAATCATTTTTGAATCGAATTGTCTTTAGAGATAGTCATGGCAACTGAGATTTGAAAGGGAAACTTCTGTTGATTGGTTTTACTTTAAGAAGCTTTACTATTACCAACGTCCTGAAAATAATGTGAAAAACCTACTCATTTACCTCCACTCCATAAATGACATGGGGTTGAGTCATCTTGCTTTTAAATTCTGATTATCGGTTCATCAGAAGGAAAAAATTCAAACACAATTGCTTTCTTGGCAGACTCTTGGTGAAGACAAAAATATAATGTATTTAAAGCATAAAGTATGAGTTTTGCATGAGATAACCAACTACCACCTGTTGTATTTATATATAACCAATCTTGTAAAACATTATCTTGAAATAATATGAATGTGAAGTCATTAAAATATTTAATTAGAAACAATTATTTGAAGTTTGCTTCACATGTTTAAAATTTACATCCTAGTTAACTAAACTCTCTCTGAATGGATGTTATAATGATGATTTGTTAAAATGTTGAAAACTTCTCATTCAGCATTGTAGGTGTTATTATTTGTATTTTAAAAGACATTCTTCTGATGCAACTTCAATTCTTTCTCAGGACTTTGCAAACTCAAAAACACCCAGAGAGCTAAGTAAGAGGTATAATGAGAATAAACCACATTAAAATATCAAATTCTCTATTTTAGGTATTCAGAAATAACACCATTACGGAAGCATCGCTCTGCATACATCTCTCACCAACTACATAACGAAAGCAATACTTAGGAGTTTCTGAGTATGGAAATAAACATGACTGGTTTTGTTTTGCTGCTTTGAATTTTTTTATGACAGTGATATTTAATATTTGAGTTCTTAAGCATCAAATGCTAATTTCTTTTATATAATTTAGAAATTAAGTTTAATGCTTTTATCTTGAACTTCAGTAAAATAACAAAATGTCAAATCATTTATTTCTTGTCTCTACTATCATTCCAGACATAAGTATCACAAAATAGGTATAAGAAAACCATAAACAACAAACTAAAGAATTCATAAAATTTAATTGTAGTTACTCAAGAGCAAGAGTTTCAAATGATGAGTAAAAAAATTGGTTAATTAATCAAGTATTTTTTAATCAAGGGATAAATAATTTATTCAAACCTCTGAAACAAAGCTTTTATTCAGGTATTTTGTTTATTTGTTAATACAGCTAATGCTTAAAATTAATATTGATAGTATTTGCTGACTTATACTATGTTTATTCTGTTTTAATACTTTGTTTTGTTAAGTAAACAGATAATCAAATAGGTTATCCTTCTCAAAAATGTGTAGCCACTGGAAACATCATTTTCCTCAAAATTGCTTCGATAGTTGTTTAATATCAACAGGTAAGAACACTAGCAAAAGAGATTTCACAATTAAGTCATGACATAATTAAAATTGCGACTGATAGCTACCATGCTCTTTAGCTTCAAAAGCTGCTTGTGATGTTATAGCATTCTTCCTATGTCGATTTATTTCTGTAAGTTATCAATTTCAGTTTAAAGGTATTTTACTCTCAAACACATTAATTCTTTCACTCCCAGAAAAATCAAACTTTACCAGAAAACCATAAATAATCATAGAAATAAATAGCAGGATACTAATTTACATTTAACCTTTGTTTCAAATGATTAATGGATGCTATTTATGTAAACTATTTCTACAATGCAGCATGAAATGAAATTTAAATTGCAGATTTTACAGTGGTGTATTTTAGCTAGTGACCCTATCCCTATGAAGAAAAATAAAAGAAAACCAATTACATTTGTAATAAAGATGCTAATGCATTTCTTGTTTTAAAGTTATTTTAAGTTGTGAATGTGTAAGAAACTTTTGTTTCTAATGAACTTGAAAAAGACTCTCTAGTGAAAGTTTGTCTTCTTGGTAAAAGAAAAATGGATTTGTTTCTTTCTTAACTTGCAACTAAACAAATTGCCCTCTTTGGACCAGTTTTTATGGGGTCAGCAAATGGTTTGGTACTTATCAGGCTTCCACATTCATGCAGAAGGATGGGTAGGGGACTTTCATTTTGCAAGTCCATGAAGAAGCTAGGCATCTGGTCAGACTGCCCTAGTGTAGCCATCAAAGGTCTGGGGAAAACTGAGTTCACAGTGGGAAGGCTGACATCTGTCCCTTCGAGTTCACCTGATCCTTTTGTTCCCCTAGCATCCTAAAAGGAGATAAAAAGGAAGTCTTTTTTTCCCTACTTCCAAGGTTTACAGACTAAAAGAAAATGGCAGCCCTGTACTGGTGGTGTAATGGCAGACTGAATGCTGGCCAGTGCTTCAACCCAGGCACAGTGCAGAAGGTGCCCTTGCTAACACATTCACAGATCTACTGAAGCTCACAACTTATACCTAGCCTCTAATGTCAAATAACATACAGTGAAATAAAAGAAAACCTGAAGGGTCACAGAAGGAAAAAGGGAACCTGAAGAGGATTCCACCAAATAAAGCCAACTTGGGAGACCCAACAACTTAAACCTGTATACTGATATACAGTCATTTAAAAAACAATTTTAAGATACACATTTTATTTGTAAAATGCACATTTTTAAAAACCTTATGTACATTGTAGAGAAGTAAATCATGAGAAAAATATTTCCCATAGGTTACCGTTAACAGGGCTAAAAAAAATTCAAATACAATCCAATATCCATATTTATCAGTATGCACTGGTGTATATATGTTCTCTACTGAAGAACCTTTCAAAGACACTTTGAAGTGGGAAATGGCTTTGAGTTCTTTCTTCATTTTTAAAATTTTTTTTTATTATTGTATTGTAGTTACACATAATATTGGGGTTTGTTTTGACATAATCATATGTGCATGGAATATAATTTGCTCCACTTCAGTACCCTGTACCTCCTCTTTCCCTCCCCTAATCCTCCCCTGGTTCCCTTGTTTTAACCTACTCATCTTCCTTCTATTCATTGTTTTTTCATTGGTATTTTATAGATATTTGTAAAGGTGAGATTCACCCTGGTATATTCACATAGTACAGACCATAATTTGGTCAATTTCATTCTGCAGTTCCTCCTTTTTTTCATCCCTCCCTCCTCCCTTATTTCCTATTCCTCTGCTCCACTGATCTCCCTTGTATTTTCATGGTGTCTCTCCCACCCATTTTTATCCTTATTTTGCTCTGCTTCTGCATATGAGAAAAAGCATTTGACTCTTGACTTTCTGAGACTGGCTTATTTCACTTAGCTTGATGTTCTCCAATTCCATCCATTTCCAGTAAAGGCCACAATTTCATTCTTCTTTATGGGTGAGTATCATTTTGTAAATTTACCACATTTTCCTATCCATTCATATGAATTATTTTGGATAAATACCAAGGAGTGGAGTAGTGGTGTCATCTGTTAGTTCCATTCCTAGCTTTTAGAGGAATCTCCATGCTACTTTCCAAAGTGGTTGTCCTAATTTACAGTCAGACAAATAATGTATGAGTGCAACTTCCCCCCATAGTCTCACCATGACTTATTATTATTCGTTTTCTTAATGATTACCATGCTAACTGGAGATGAAATCTGTATATCTTTGATTTGAATTTCCCTGATTGCTAAGTATGTTCAATATATTTCTATATATTTGTTGGTCATTGATATTTCTTCTTTTGAGAAATGTCTGTTTAGTTCTTTTTCCCATTTATTGATGAGTTTTGTTTTGTTTTGTTTTGTTTTGATACTGGGGATTGAACCAAGAGGCACTCGACCACTGAGCCACAGCCCTGTTTTGTATTTTATTTAGAGACAGGGTCTCACTAAGTTGCTTAGGGCCTTGCTAAGTTGCTGAGACTGAGTTTGAACTCATGATCCTCCTGCCTCAGCCTCCCAAGTGCTGGGATTACAGGCGTGCACCACCGCACCCGGCTTGATGGAGTTTTTTAATGTCAAGTTTTTTGAATTCTTTGTATATTCTGAACAGTAATTCTCTGTTGTAGGAGTAACTGGCAAAAATTTTCTCTCTAGATTTTCTCTTCACACTATAAGAGCCATTTTTTAAAATGAGACAAAATTAAAAGATAATCACTGAATAGTTGATGGTTTAGGGAAACAAGAAGAAATTTATTTTGAAGCCATAGAACAAGCATATAAAAGTAAGGAAATCTTAAGACTCCTAGAGTTTATCATATGATTGCTATCAAGTGTAGAAGAAGAAAATGACAGAGAAAACAATGAGCCCACTATAGAACATTTGCATTGAGAAATGACTGAATAGGTATATATCTTTTATACCTACCTAAGATCATTTACTTGTGCAGATAAAGTATTCATGAATATGACATATATATGGTATAGAATATCACCCACATACCTTATATGAGAAAAATACCAAAATAAAGATGAAAGTCTAAAAATAAATTAGGAAAAGATGATAGAATAAAAGAAAATAACACTGAGATGAAAAACTACTGAGTAAATGACAATATATGTATGCATATAGGAAAATAGTGAAATAACAAAATAAATGGGACCAAAAAACTCAATTATATATGTAAGAGTTTGCATCATTGTGACATCAACGAGAGCAATGTTTTTAGTCAGTCCTGTCATTTTGAAAGCAGAAATGTGAAAGTATAATAAGACATAAGGACACATTTTCCATGAGACTTCAGTGAATTCTCTTTAGATTTGGACAGAATCAGTAGAGAAGTTAGTAAATCCAATTATGTTTATATATTATATATATGTGTGTACATATGTATATATGTATACATGTATAAAATAATACACAAACACCTCCTATTAGTATAATTAAACAAAATAAGATTAGAAACTTAGCTGAAAATAACATTTTATTTAGAAATTAAGAAATAATTCTTGGGTGATATTGCCCCAAAAGTTGTTTCAGCAAAGAAAATACTATAATTGTACAATTATTAAATTTAAAAATATACACATAAACATATGGATACAAATACCTTACATATATATGTATCTTATATATATATGACTTGATATATATATCTTATATGCATATATGATATATATATACATATATACATATATATATGACCAACCAAAAGGAACAGAGAAGCATTTAAAGGTACATATTTCCATTATTAAGAAAGACAATTCTTTGGTGTTCATGTTAAACCATTTAACCTGATGTCCATTTTAAGAAAAAGAACAACAGAATGGCTTACAAAATGAAGTAGAAAGCCATTAATTATACAAGCTGAAATGAATGAAATAGAAGTTTGAGAAATAATAGTAAGAATGCAGTAATCCAAAACTGCTTCTTTAAAAGGACTAGTTTAATAAATAGTTTAGCCTGACATTAAAAAGAGACCCAAAACATTCAAGATTAGAAATAATAAATAATGTATAATCTTAGATATCAAAGAGATTAAACCAATACTAGCTATAATTCTATGATTAAAGTTTAAAACCTTAAGGCATTGATGATAATGAGCAAAAGACTGCTAAGAGTCCCCATGGACAGTGTTATAGTATATATATAATTCAGAAGAGGGATACATAATTTAATTATATGTATGTTATATACACATATATATAATTATATCTTAATTATGCATGTATCTATATGTAGATATATAGTTATATATAATCTAATCCTATATGGAGGCATATGATTAAATTATAGATCTAGTTTATATATATTCCCTACCTGAATTATAATAGAGTTCTTCTGAAATAATTACACATCAAAAAAGTTGTTGAACAGGTTTAACTGTTTTGAAAACTTGAAAATTTATACTTAGAATTTTGGGTAGTCAGTATTCTGTTTGCTCTCATTTTCACCTGTTGATAAAGGTGAGAGAAAATTTCTATAGTTGTGAAAGAATTAATTGAAAAAGACAAGAGTGATCCAATACAGTGCAATTAACATGTCTAAATGTAGAAGAATAACAAAAAAAGGAAGCAAAAATATTCTAAATTCTAAAATATTCTAAATTATATTAGGGGCCAGATGACACAAATATATGAAAACATCCCCCTTTAAAAATCTAGACTTGCTGGATACATTACAACCACTGTATTTTAAAATATTTATTTATTTATTTACATTCAAAAAATAAAAAGGGATGTGGCTCAGAGGTAGAGAGCACTTTCCTAATGTGTACAAGGCCCTAGGTTCAATCCCCAGTACTGAAAAAAAAGGGGGGAGTTTGTGGGTGCCAAGGATAGAAAAGAGAAAAAGGAACTTAACAAGCATAGCAATTGCTGCCCCTGTCATTGACATTGTACAAATGCCTGTTTTCAACTCCATAGAGAGAATGGGGAGAAAATGGCTAAGTGCAGAAGGAAAGTGTAATTGAGATACTGCACATACACATATCCCCAGAAGCGTCAGGACCCTCAAAATACTATAATACCAGTGGAAGGGTGGGTTAGAAAAAGCCTTCCTACAACAAAAGTATCAACTATGAAAATTGTATGTCAGTTATGTATAGAAATTGAACGCAAGAGGCCTTCTCAACAATTCCTAACCCAATTTGGGGAACTTCAAATAGAAACACTAAGAATGGCCCAGAGTCAGTTCTATGGGCATAGTGAAAAGCATATAGAAATTCTTTTCTGGCAGACCTTTTCTACCTAGGTTATTCATGATTTCTACTGCTTAAACTTAGCCAAATATACACTCAAAATGTAAATAAACTTGTAACAGGAAGAAAATGAGCTATTCTAAGTGCCAGGAATACCAACAAGAGCAGAATCAGATTCCAGAGGATTTCCATAAAGGTAAATTTTTTCTAATAATTACTTTTTGCTTATAAAGGGGAAAGAGGCAACTGACTTCTTTTATCTCTTGAGCCTCCACGAAATTGTCACTTTTTGGAATGTAATCGGTTCTCTTTACGTGGAGAATCTCAGTAGCCACTTTATAACGGAGAGAAATCCTCAAGATTGTGGCTTCATAACCTTATGAAAAGTAAACATGTACCTCTAAGAGTGGTCTCTGAGGCTATCCTGTGACGTCACCATTTATTTCTTGAGGAGGTAAGAAAAGTTGTGGTTTCTTCTTGTCTGGAGTGAATAAAGTGTGAAACTTCGAGGACTTCACAAAATTGAATCCATTACAATTAGACAGAAAAAGATACAGAATGGTAGCATCGATCAAAAAAAGGTAGAGGAGTCACATTCACTTCAAAGAAAGTAGATTTCAAAATAAGGAAAATTCTCAAGAAAACAAAGGACAGTATATTATGATAGAGGGATCAGTTCTCCAAAACACAATATTAATCCCTAATGTGTACACCTGTAACAAGAGGGGGGAAGCAAAAAATAATAGAACTATAAGGAAAAATATTCAAACCCATTATTATAGCTAGGCTGAAGCAGGAAGATTGCAAGTTCAAGGATAGCATGGGAAATTTACTGAAACCTTGAGTAAAAATAAAATAAAAAGGGTTGGGGATGTATCTTAGTGGTACAGTGCTTTCTCAGCATGTTTGAGGCCTTGGGTTCAATCCCTAGAACTGCAAAAATAAAATAAAATAAAATAAAATAAAATAAAATAAAATAAAATAAAATAAAAT